>VDFB02258030.1:0-22392 GCA_007258455.2 Sequoia sempervirens | reverse complement strand
ATATCATACCTTTTTCTTAGCATATGGTTCCTCTTGAGGATTGTAATAGAATTTCTACAAAATTTATTAAAATTTGCAAGGATTTCAAAGGGAAAATCCTATTCAATATTTGGAAAAATAGAGATTATGATCTCCTTTCCAATTATTCTATTGATGTTCATTTTTCCATGTATTATATGTCCATAATTTTTTCTAAAGTCCTTATACAAATACTATTCGAAGCTAACAAAATTGCACTAGAAGTTGCTCACATGCAAATGCTTCTTGACCATTGGAGTAATTCTCCTTTTTTGGTTGCTATATTTATGTTGGTCTCTCGATCTAATATGGGCCAATCTCTCCTTCAAGGGTGTTGACATCATATAGTATTAATATTCATGGGCATGATTATCATAACTCACACGCAGCTTTATCATCTCAATGTAGAGCCCAATATCCTAGTGCTTAGTATTGGCCTCACTAGCTTTTAGTTTCTTCTTAGTGTCATGACCATGATGCTTATGATTTTTTGGATTTCAAGAAGTTTCTTCGCTATTCTTTGACTACTTATCTTGTCATAAAATATACTTAACCTCCTAATGATACATATGATAATGATGATGGAACAAATCCAAAGATCATGATCCACTCACCTTACTACTATTGAATCCATAAACCTCAATGCTTAACAAATTCATTAATGATTATTTTATTTCTTTCTTTAAATATTTCATTTTAACCCTTACCTTACATAAACCATAAGATATCTCTTTTTCAATATTTTTTAATATAGTATAGTATAACCTTTATGCAAAGCACGAGAAATGACGATTATTCACCAAAAAATAAAAAAATCCTTGTTCTTTCAATTAACAATTGCTTAATTCAAGATTACGATTCACAATTGATTCTAAAAATTCTTTAGCAACAAAAGTTAGCGAAGCTAGACAGTTGAAGATTGCTACATATTAAAAGGCTCAAATTAAACTCCCTTTGACATAACTTGATTCATCTCTTGATCCAGTTTTCCATTTCAAAAAAACTGTTTCAAATAGACCCCCATTATTGAGTATGGTGTTGGAGATCAGACGCATCATTAAAGGTTATAAAAATAAGTACATAAATTAAAGTCTGCATAAATCCAGAGGCAACCTTCGACCAGCGTGGTTGACTGTAAACGATATCTGAAACATCGCGGAACCAAACGAGAACACTTTGCAGACATAGAACAGTATAATAGTGGCTTTATTTTCAAGTACGTTATCACACTTTTGACTAACAGACGCTTTATTTCCAAGTAACTCGTCACACTATTGACTAACAGACGCATTATTTTCCAAGTAATTTATAACACTATTGACTAACATATTGGACGACTGTAATGTGGAGAAGAACAGTCTGAGTTAAGACTTTCAACGTCTTCTATACGCAGTCTCTCTTTGGGCATTGAAGTAGATCGCACCAACGGGTAATCCCAGTCCATTTCTCTCTGCAAATTGCCTGGTGTTGAAATGACAGCGAGATGGAGGAGGATCAACTCCTCCCCTCCTACTTTGCTCAAACAATGCGAAAACATATCGATGGATCCCCACCATCGGCCTCGGATTCTCATAGCTCACCATCTCACAACCTACACACAACCCACCCACAAAGACATCCACATACAATTGAGTAGAATTTTAGATAGTCTTTCTCTTTTCAAGAATGTTTTTAGAATAAATTGTGTTTTTTCATTGAAGTTTTATATTGTATTTAGCAATCCATTATCAAGAAGAGGAAGAGTAAAGAAAAAGATTGCTTTCCACCCGCTCCTCTGTCCGTAATTCTCCTCTTTATTGTTGATTTGCTTCTGAATTTGATTGTATAAGTAGTTTTTGCATCAACGTTTTGGATCACGTGCCATGATCCATCATGAGGATGAAGTAGAGAGTATGAAGTGATCTGAAACGTTGATGCAAAAACTACTTACACAAACAAATCCAGAAATAATTCAGCAATAATCTCTATGAATTGTAGAAATCTGTTATTGTTAAATGTTCTCTTTACTCTTCCTCTTCTTGATAATTGATTGTTGAGTACAATCTGAAAAATCGATAAAAAACACACAATTTGTTTAAAAAATATTCTTAGAAATACAAGACAAAGTATCCAAAACTTATGCCAACCATAATCTTTCTACATAATTTCTTTGGAATCATTCTCGCTGCTTACCGAAGGAATTCGATTTTGTACCCGGTATATCAGTCACCATCCTGCACAAGGTAAATTACAATAACATACATTAGAGTCATGAGCCGAATCAACAAACGGTATGCTTTATAGAGTCAACCGGGCACAGTCACATACCAATGGAGATACTCCCGACCAGTCGGGTCACTGGGACTAGGGGCATCTGGGTCGGTCATTATCTGCACATCGAACCAATTACCACATGGTTCAATGCAAATTGCAGGCACTTTGTGGTCTATGTGCATGTTGTTTATGTGGAACTCACTCACTACGTTCGCACATTTAAATGAATAAATAATCATCCAATTTGCAAAAGCACTGCTTATATGGAAAGTAGTGATTAGTAAGTACCAAAGTGAAAAACGTAAGCTTATGACCGCCCATGAGTTGAACTTGAGGCGGGGCCGTGACAGCCGAAGGCATAATCTCCAGACCATTTCTTAATTGGATGTTTGAGTTGTAGAGCACGCTAAGCTTTAGGGTAGGATTGAAGACGTCGAGGACATCTCCAATCACTCCGCCCACTATTAGCGGCTCTGTCGATCTCGACATGATTCTCAGACCAGGAAGGGAGAGACTGAGAGAAAGGAGTTGGGTAAGAGCTATTGGCAGTCTACACAGCAGAAACTCAAAACATTTTCACAGTTGGAGAAAGATTGTCAGAGTCGGTCAAGAGAAGTTGGTATATATACATTGTCAGCCAAGAGTTGGGGGACGGGATCGCACATAATAAAGAAACTTTATTCACCACTCCAAAAAGGGCATTTTGTATGACAGGTGTGGTTACATTGAGAATATCGGAAGGTATAAATATATTGTAAAGAGTGACAATAATGTATTTTATTTTCGACACTTTTTTTTGGCAACAGAAGTGATTGGCATGTATGCTGCCGACGGGTGCTTAGCGTTCATCCATTAAATATGCCATGGCGGTCGTTTTGGTTACGCGGAAGAATCACGTAACGCAAGGGGTCTTGTCAGGAAAAATTAATCTGAATTAAGATAAAGAATAACTTTCACGGTGCGCCTTGTCGCACTTGTAAAAGAATACTTGCTTATTCTATCTTTTATTTATAATTGAAAATTTACTTTTGGAAAGAGAGTAGTCACATATCGGTGGATGGTATATATTTTCTTAATAGAAAAGTTAGTTCCTATTTGTTCGGAAATAAAATATTCTTGTTTTGCTTTTAATAAAAGCTATAAAACTTTTGAGTTGATTTCAATTGTTGCTTTAAATAGTTTAGGTTGTGGATTCGACTTCTAATTTATTTGTGGTGTGTGAATGAAGGTCCGTTGCATATTGTTCGAGAGGTTGTAGGGGATTGCTTTATAAAGAAGTAAGCTTTGGATAATTGGACTAAACTCTTAATACACCTTGATAATAATAATAATAATAATAATAATAATAATAATAATAATAATAATAATAATAATAGAAAATTTACTTTTGGAAAGAGAGTAGTTGACCATATCGGTCGATGGTATATAATATTTTCTTAATAGAAAAGTTAGTTCCTATTTGTTTGGAAATAAAATATTCTTGTTTTGCTTTTAATAATTAAGCTATAAGACTTTTGAGTCACCTCACTCGATCTCGGTTGTTACTTTAAATAGCTTAGGTTAAGGGTTTGATTTCTAATTTGTTTGTGGTGTGTGGATGAGGATCCGTTTTGCTTGAGAGTTATTGGGGGGTTTGTCTTGTAAAGAGGAAAGCTTTGGGTCGCTGGACTAAACTCTTAATACCTCTTGATAAAAATAATAATGATGATGATCGAGCTATAAATAATATTAGATTTAAATTAATGAAGTAGGTTAGATAAAATTTCCTTAATATGATTTATAGATTAATTAACTATAAATGAATGCTTTAAGTAATAACGAAGATTAGATATTGATAATTTGTAATCATTGAATAAAATAAATATAAATAGAAATTAAATATATTTACTTTGATCATTTATGAATATAGAAATAATGAAAAATGAGAAAAAATCAATGGAAAAGGTTACAAACACAAATAAGAACAATAAATCTGCTACAAAGGAAGCTCATAAAAAATCTAGCAAAAAACTAAATAAAAGACCTTGGGTGCCTTTCATGCATAAGACAATAACCAAATCTCTTAATATTGTAGATCAAATGAGGAAAAAAATGAATGTGTCCATGTGGGATGCATTATCAATTTCATCTTAGAGGGACTTGTTGCAAGCTTCCTTAAAGAAATTCCTATCAACTAGATGAGCAAATAAAAAAGAAAAGATTCCAATATGTCTTGTTCAACATAATGAAGAACCAAAAGGAAAGGTGACATCACAACCCCATTTCTACTTATCTCTAATTATTGGCAAGTTATTGGTTCATAGTTGCATGATAGACTCAAGAGCTAGTGTTTAGTGATTCCTAAGAAGAAATTAGACACACTAGGAATTGAGTACACTCTAGTTTCTAAATGTGTGTTCTAGCTATATGGTACTAAAATGTGGGGAAATGGATTTACCTTTGAGTTTTCACCTTAGAGTTTGACACCTTTCTCAAATGTTCATTAAAATTGGAGGGGAATGTAATAGGTTGGAAATGCAAAGATGAAATGGGGGTTTGATGGATTTGGACAAGGTATGTAACTGACTTACAACCTAATAGGTGAGTCAACTATCCTCGAACCAAATATGGAAATATCCTAAGGATGAAATGCAATGATCTAATTGTCCTAATGATGCAAATTAGTGTTATGATGTAAATACAGAAAATCTAAGAAGTCACAGAGGAAATCAAATAGTAGAAATAGATAGGGTAGGACATTGTGCACCTATGATTCAAATCTGGAGCTAAAAACTAAGGACATAGGCACCCTAGGTGTCATTGTCTTAGTAGGAAAAACTTAGGTTTGTTTTCATTGTCCTCTAATGTCAGATCAAGGCTTCTGTTTCCCATTTGAAAAATTATTGGATCATTTTTGTGTAAGGAAGCTAAGGTAGGGAAACAAATTGCTACGCTAACCTTGAGAGGAGAATAATGCAAATTTTTTATAGATCTTTAATAGTTACAAAAAATTAAACAACAATAAGCAAAAATATTATGCATACCACAACACAATGATTTACATGGGGAAAACCCTTCCAGGAGAAAAAAAGGGTTATGCACAAGTTGAGCACCAATAGACCATTCCTGAATAGAGTAAACATCTTCAGATCATGTGGACTAGACCTTGAATCGACTCCTCTTGAAAAACCCATGAGGAATCTATAATTAGATTCTACCACAAACCTCTAGAAGAGACTTCTGCAACACCAAGGAAATATTTCATGACAACATTACAAATTTTTGAGCAACTTTGCCACAATTGCAAAAAATGTTCCTTCCTCATCAGATTTCACAAATTCTTTTGGCATCAGATCTATTTCACCTTTGATCTCTCCTTTGACATCAATGACAACTGAATGTCCAACAATCTCCCCCTTTGGAATTGATGACAAAAACTAAAGCTTAACCTAAAAACAAAAGTTAGATACCAATTACAGATGTTTCAATTTGTGCTCTATACCAATTGACCCAATTCACTGCTTTGAACCAATTTATTTGCAACATTTTCTTGACTATCTTCCTCTTGCTCATTTTCTTGAGCATTTGCACAACTTCTCTCCAACTCCTTTTTGAGCATTGTCACAATTTCTCCCCCTTTGACATCAATGGAAAAGGGTCAGGCTCAAGACCTGCATGCTTTCTCCCCCAGTGAATATTCTCCCCCTTTCACAAGAAATTTAAGGAGAAAGAAAAGACTCTTGAATCTGCAACCATCAAGTCACTAGAAATTTGTAAAACATGTTTACTTGACTTGATTCATACTTTCATTTCTAAAGATGAATAGAATAACAATGAATCTCCCCCTGGACCCATGCCCCATCACTAAGATTTAGTGATGTGATGTGAGAGCAATTACTCCCAATTCCTGCCTCAAATATTCAAATTGGTCCTTGGGAAGAGGCTTAGTGAATATGTCAACAACTAGTTCTTTGGTGGGGACATATTCCATGCTAACTTCCTTATCTAAAATCTTCTCTCTAATGAAGTGATACTTAATTGATATGTGTTTTGTCCTAGAAAGCACCATTGGATTCTTTGAGATGTTAATGGCACTTGAATTATCACAAAGAATAGAGATAGGGTTATTGTACTCAACCTTAATGTCCTTTACAGTCTATTTCATCCATAATACCTGAGGACAACATGTTTCCGCTGCTACATACTCTACCTCTGCTATAGATAAGGTGAATGATTCTTTCTTTTTTCTCATCCAAGACACAAGTATGTCACCCAAAAAGAATTCTCCTCCACTAGTTATTTTTCTATCATCTACACTACTAGCCCAATTAGCATATGTATATACAGTTAAAGTGAAATATTTGCTCTTGGGATACCAAAGTCCATAGTCTAAAGTGCTTTGATATATCTGAAAATTATTTCACTATGTTGACATGAGATTCCTTAGGAGTGTCCCGAAACCTTGCTACCATAAACATTGCTTGCATAATGTCTGGCCTTGATATAGTTAATGTAGATGGTGAAATCTGTATTTTTCTCAAAACAAATAGCACACATTAGCATGTTAGTTTAAAACAAAGTAAATAACAACATCCATATGAAATGATACAATAATGCTTTCAAATGCAAACAAAATGACAAAAACAAGCTAAATAAGCACATGAAAAACATGAAGTAAATTATCTCATATTGGATTGGTGCTTCTATGGAAAGAATCCCTTTCCCAATCCTTGCTTAAGCTTGAATGATGAAATTGATATGAACATGATATGGAATGCTAAGATGATCAATGGACAAAATCAATTCTAAGTTTAAGAGAATGACCTTGCATCAAGTTGTGGGAGGATTTTCTTGGAGGATGAAGCCTCTATTTGTAGATTTTCAAATACGAGATTGGAAAATGGGTGAATGTGGGATTAAAGATCCACCAATGAGAAGAGGCCACTTCGTATGGGTGATAGGCCAATGGATGTGCAAGATTTGGGAAGTGTGCCCATGAGAGGGAGAATTTGAATTCAAACTTAAATAAATTTTGAGAGGGGACAAGAAATGAGCAATAAATGCAATGTTGGAGGGACAAATCAACTTTTCATGTTTTTCAAACCTTGAGGGAATATTCCCCATAAATGCCATGTTGAGTGAAAATGAGGGTTTTAATAAATCAATAAATTGATTTATTTGTGCAAGTGGCTAAATCTAGAGAATGCAAGTGGGTGGGTTAGGTTAGGCCAATTAGGATTAGGTTAGCTTAATGATGATTAGGTGAGTTTGACTTTTAGGACTTGGATATTTGATTTATTTAAATCAAAAAATGATGTAATATGATTTGGGATTTGATTAAATGGCCATTTGATTTATTAAAAGGTTGATGATAATGTTTATTTGATTTTAAATAAATGACCTTAGGAGATGAGATTACCTAATGAATGGATGGAAGTGAACCTAATTAATTGATGAATGGACCTAATGTGAAATCTAGTTTAGTTAATGAACAGATTCCTGATTGAATGCAATAATGTTAATTTTGCATGTCTACATTTTTCCCTCTTGAAGCAATGTAATTTGCTATGCTGGTTCAAAGAATGTTCTGTTTCTATCAAAAATCAAAAAATTCTTATTTTTCGGATGTCCTACGGGAAAGAAGTACACTGGTACATTTCGCCCCTAATGAGATCGAGCTAAAAGATTTGATTTGAGGGCCCATCTTGGCGATAAAGTGTTCAAATGGATGGTTATGGATGATGATGCAAATGAGATGATTTCAAAGATGTCTAAAATAATGCAAATCTATATTATCCTAAACAACTTAAATGATTATATGATGAGATGGATGAGATTGATGATGCGGATATGCTATGATTGCAGGCGCAAATGTATGATTTATGCAAATGCTTAGACTAACAAATCTATATTATGATGATATGAATGTACGATGGATGTTAGGATGGATGTATGATGGATGCATGATGGATGAATTGCGATGATGATCAACTATTCATGCCGTTGATGTTAGTAAGAAAATGATGAAATTAGATGATGACAAGAGGATCCAACAAGCCAACATTATGAGAGATGATGATGAGAAATGATGATAAGAAATGATGATGATAGATGGATGATTTTCTTATCAAGGATTGGGATTTTAAAAGGGCTACTTAATTATTGTTTGATAACACACCTAGATACGATGCATCAAGCTATAAAGAACTAGGATGGCATTGTACCTAATGCGATGGACTTTTACTCGACAAATAGATAGGAGTATTCTTGTTCACACTTGACATACAAAAACCTTGCTAGGATGTACCTAACAAAGCAAGTGTTTGCCAAGTTATTTTACAAGAACGCCCAACAAGCATAGCAAAAAAAAATAATGATTGTTGCCCCATTCCTATCTCTCTAAATCCCTTTGTTGGGGACATCATTGAGAGGTCCTTGAATGAGCACAATAAGATAAACCAAAAGAAAAAGATCACACACAAACAAGCCACTGTTCTTTCATACCTTCACCAAAGGGATGGTACTTGATAGGATAAGAATCAAGGTGATATCCAAAATGATGCCCATTGTCTGAACGATATATCCTAGGACATGCATTGGGGTGAAGCCACATAAGTGGTTTACACTTTTGTGGAGGAAGGAAATTTCAAAATTTCCACACTCTTCATAGAAAAGTGGTTCGGACGAACCATATGGCTCGACCGAACCATTTGAATGGTTCGGCCGAACCCAAAACCGAGCCAAATAAAAAAACATATTAAGGGGGTTCGGCCGAACCTTGGTTTGGCCGAACCCCCTTAATATGACAAAACCAAAAAAAGTGTGAAAGTGCTTTCACTTTCACACTTTCACTGCGAATTACCAGTCACTGTCCCTGCGCGCGGCGAACATAAACCGAACGGCGACCCAACAAAATTTCTCACCAACGAAAGCAAAGTTCGGGTCGTTTTCTTCAAACTTCATCATTCCCATTCGCATATCGACCACTATTGAGCACGAGGTATTTAAAATTCCTTTTTTTTTAAGTTCAAAATGCATGTATTTATTTAATTTCGAAACCCTATATGCAAATTTTTTTAAATTTGTTGAATTCAAATTGCACTTGTTTGAACGTTTTTAAAGCATTTTTAATAGTATTTTGCTTCCCCGTTTTGCATAATCCAAAGGTTTGAGTAAGGAAAAACGAGTTTCCTCCGAAAATTAGTGAAAAAAAACATTATAATAGCTCTCAACATAGTCTAAAAAATGAAGATAAATACATTCCTAAAGACTAGAAATGTAGGGTTAAGCTCACAAAATAATTTTAAAACTACAAATTTAGGGTCAAACTTGTAGATGAAAATGCAAATTTCATACATGTAGGAGTGAACCGTGAAAGTCATAGCTTGATTTGTTAAGGTATTATAATATTAAATCTTATAAAAAAATCAAGAATCATATCATTGATAACATTGTCTTCATGTAGTGTGTACAAATTGAAATATAATTGACTAAAACTATAAGTTACTCTTATTGAACAATTTCCTCATGTAGTGTGTATAAATGGAACCATTGATTGAAAATATAAATCAAACCATCAAGAACAAAGACTTGATTGTGTCTTCATGCCCTCAATTAATATCATTTACAAAGTTTGGTCTTGGGAACCATAAAATTAACAATTACATTCTCTACCCTATTATTTGATGTATTATAATGCAATTTTCTATACTACCAAGCAAATTCAATGGTCACAAGTTTGTAGAGACACTCTAGAAAAAGGTCTATCATGTGTTTAAAATACTATTCATATTGTAACACTAGAGATTCTAAGTAATATGAGAATCCCTACATAATTTTATATAATGTATTTTCATCATCACTAACTATAGTAGACTAGTTTCTATCACTATTCAATTCATCTTCTTTCATTAGTCCATCATGACTTGATTATTCATCCTCCTTTATATTTAGAGAATAAGAACAATATATAGAACCAGTACAAAATCTTCACACATATCACTAAAAGTTGATGTTTGGTATAAATGTATCCACATGCAAACAAGAGCCACCTTTGGACATTACTATTATCAAAAGGACAAACCTTATTAGAGCGAGTGCAAAAAGATGTGGGGCCAAAAAGTGGCCACCCCACCTTTTGGCCCCATCATATTAAGTATCAAGCATTAATGTTGAGGTACGCTATTCGAGGAAACTTGAATGATGAGTAAGTGAAGAGAGAGTGGGACTTTATTGTTCACAAAGTGGGAAGAGATAAAAGCAAAGGAAGTGGAAATGGGAAACATGTAGAGAATATGGCAAAAATGGTGGAAATCAAGGAAGGATTAAAAGGAAAAGAGAGAGGGAAAAGGGGAGGATAGAGGCAAAAGGAGGAAGAAGGTAGTGCAAATTATACATTTTTGAAGCTTGTGAAATTCGAGTATGTAAACCTAATAGTTTTTACTTGGTGGTAATGAGGCATGATTTTTTATGAAGGTTCTTTTTAGTATTTTTATATGTAATGTAAGAGAAAAAGCTATTCTTGTATGAAATTCTAGAAATCATGTTAAAAAGCATTAGCTTGTAATTTCTACTATGTGAATGGAAATCTATTGCTCTACCTACGACATTTAGAAGCTTGTGTTGCATTCATGAAGCCAAACATAGTAGATATTTTTTTTACTTTATGTGTGTTATTGGAGATAGGGTTTTAGTATATAGAACCATACAATAAAATGGGGTAATTCCTTGTTTGAACTAAAAACCCCACTATTTTTTAGTGAAGGGATAGCTAGCTATAACATTTTGACTTTCACTTGTGAGTCTAAACACCCATATGGGTTATTGTTGCTTTGTCTTATGGATTATGGTAGTAAATTCTTAAGATGTATGTAAATCTAGAAGACCAATGTTGAATATTTATTTGTTGATAGGCTAAATAGAGTTAGAATTAGTATGGGATCATTACATGTATGCCATTCAACATTCATGCACATCATATATATGTGAGAGAGATAGTGATAAAGAGAGATAGAGATAAAGGGTAATATAGATAGATAGAATAAGCACAAACCATTTGCTATGAATATGCACAAAATATTTATATATTGATCTTGATAAGGTCATGAAGACATACATAATACATCATGAAAATCTCATATACAGTGACATGAGGCCAACATTGTCTCTTAGACTACAAAATATCACCAATATATATTCATGAAAATAGTTATGAATGTGTCATAAAGATATAAAAGTGTTTATGTATGTGTAGCAAATGCTATTAATGAAACATTATGCCTCTCTTTGCTTGCCTAGAAACTGAACTTCGATCCCTTGAATTAGTTATTATCTTGCATTGTGTTGATTGTGTGTGCCCCTAACAATTATGCAACTCAACCTACACACACAAACATATTATAAAATTAGAGATGATACCAAAATTTATAAATAAATAAAATATTGTTTTAAAATGATATTAAAATAATAAACACACTTACAACAAACTAATACTCAACATCATCAACAAAGGGTTGTCCTCAAAAGAGGATGCTTACAAAACAAAACCAAAATGTGTGTGTATCCATATATACATATATATACATGTATGCATACACATATACATATACATACATGTATATACGTATACATAAATATACATACACACATACATACATACATACATATGTGTGTGTATTTATGTATACGTATATATGTATGTATATATATACATATAGAAAATAAATGTATGTATATACATATATACATGCATATATACATATGTATGTATACATGAATGTGTCTACATATCTACATATACATATATACATATATACATATTTAGATACGTGCATGTGTATGTATACATATGTAGATATATTCACATATACATGAATATGTATGTATAGTACATGAGTAATTTTTTTAATGAAAACCATGTTTAGGAATGAAAATATCCAATCCCTTATGCTTCTAAACTAAAGTTTGCAATGCTTATGGTTCTTTTGGCCTTATAGATTCTTGAATCATTTTATAATATAAAACCAAAATATAACCTACTTTGGCTCTAATAATTGTAAACCCTTTAGGAATTCTAAATTTTTGCATCTTGTCTTGATTTTCCCACCATTGTTATTCCTTTTGAAATTTTTACAAATTAGGAAAATAATCCTTGCACTTATATAGAGGATCCTTATGTATGTTCTTAAAATTATTTAAGGTTAAATGACTTAATCTAAAATAAAGGCATATACGGATCTCTTGCAATTGTAACCTCTTTGCTAAAATACTTTGGAACTAATAGGACTCAATTGTGTTTTATGACATAGGTCTATATTACCACAATGATGTATGTATAGGTGTACATTTTAACTTGGTTAGCTTTCCTAGCAAGTTCTTCATTACAACAATCACTCCACCTTGTCACTCAATCAAGCCCACTAGAACATATATTGGAATTTAACCTCTTTCATACTAAAAGAAAAAGTAATCATTAATTATATTTAATTTACCATATAATTTGATCTAAGTAATGCATTTTATAAGATCTAATTGGTGTATTTATAAAAACTATTTTGTGTTTTGGGCATAGGTGGTCCTAGAAAATATGCATAAATAATAAGATAGACTATGGATTATCTTTTAAATATTGTTCACGGTTTTTCATGTCATATTTTTATAGGAGGTCCTCATAATTGGTATTCTTGTATGGTATTAGAGCCAAGCTAGGTGCATTTGACACCTATGTTGTGGCTCAAGGGAGTGTGTTGGAGAAATGATACACACCTAAGTCATAAAAAGACTCATCACAATGTGAGTCATTAGCTCAATAGTAGAGCATCCTAACACCAAATGGGAGGTCCTAAGTTTGAATACTAGTTAGTCCATAGAAATTTCTATAAAAGTCGATCACTAGTACATAAGAAGAAGAATAAGTACCCTTATAATTTTTATTAATACCAACAAATTATCATTCCTCACATACATAGGCGAATCAATGATTTCAAGCTCGTCAACATGTATATGTACCTCAATCTCATGACCCTCATATAAAACCATTTTATTAGATTTATTTAGTGTAAAATATTTAAATTTTCATTAGGAGGAACAATTGAAGGATTGACCCCCAATATTAACCCCCTCAACCTAATTTTTTTTTTTATGAATCAAATCCTTAATCAATTATTCCTTAATCCCATAAAATGTTGAGTATAATTACAATTAACTCTACAATTTAATAACAAAATTCTTTCTCATTATATCTTTTGGGAATAACTTTAGATTTATCTAATGGCCTAATAGGAGGAAGTGTAATCATGCAAGCACTAAGTAAATTTTGAAGCACATTTTACAAAGGAAAAAGTTGGAGGCTTTAGAGTCATAATTATATTAGAAACATTTATAATGTATAGTTTGTACAATGGTCATTTCCATTATTTTTTACTATCCTTTTGGAAATAATTTTTCTTTTCAAATTTACAAGGGTAGGATGATGTAGATGAAGCATTAGAAGATCCATAATTAAGTGTGGTAGCCTCTAACAACTTTAGTTCTTTACATTCATCTCACTTGCACATGAAAATGTTAAGAATGTATATACTTTGTCGATCCTTGTTTATAGTCAAAAAATCTAAAATAATAAACTTCAATCTAACATTCCTAATATTTGCATTGGCCAATTTCAATATTAAAAAATAGACCCAAATGGGAGATAATACTATTAAATTTCATGGGAAGAACTTAGCCAATAACTTATCATCATACACAAAATCAAAATATGTAGCACTAAAAACCTTGAATGTGTCATGGGATCTCCTTTAACATTGTGCATCTCAAATCTAGGATCCAAAAATCCAACAAAAAATGGATATGTAAAATTTTTAATAGAAATTGAATTGTGTTTGATTTTTATATGTACATGTCTTTTTTTATTTCCATTAGGTAAGGAATCAACATTACTTTTCATCTCAACAAGCCCTTAAACATTAATGTCAAGGGTAGATAGAGGCACACTAGGATTAAGGACATGAATGAAAGTGGCAAGATGAGAAATCGAAAGTGGTGTATAAATTTGTCATGACATAATAAATGAGTGTGGAGTGACAAAGACTTGCGTGGGAATATCACAGTGAGGGGAACATGGGAAGTGTAAACAAAACTAATGAGAACTAATGTGGAGACAAGAGGACTATGTGCATCATAATAAGTAAGCATGAAGTTGGGAATCTGGGAAAAGAGGAGAGGATAAATTTGGGAGATTTGGTGGAAGGAGAAATATTTGCATAAGATAGATGAGGAGTAAAACAATAAGGAGGAATACATGAAGAAGAAGCTTGGGATGGAGGGAAAATGGCACATCACTCAAAGGGATTGTTGAGCTTATCCTTTTACCTATTTAACTTTAAGTACTTTCTTTCCACATGACTTATTAATCAACATAGTATATGAAGGAGATCAATGTGCTTATCCTTTTACCTATTTCATCTCTTTGTGTTCCGTGTTGTTTTTAATGTTTTTAATTAGAGTGCAGATGATGTTAATATACATTTAATGATGCATTTTTTATGTTCTATAATTTTTTGATGTTCTCAAAGCTATATAATTGAAGTTCATTTATGTTAACAACTATTAGATTAAATATTTTTATCCCCAATTATTTTCAAATGATTTTATACTTTAATCTTTGTATTCTTATTCTTTCTTTCATCGTTTCATTTAAAATTTGACCCATTTAAGGATGTTATGTTATAGATTAAAGTTGTCTTCCAATTCTTTTTAAATCAAGTTAATAGTATGAAAATATTATTGATGAGTAGATGAATTAAATTACAAGTTCTATTTTAGATTTGTATTCTTTTTATCTAGATATATTATTTACCAAAGTCTTATTGTTTTTTAGGTGTACTGTATATATATAACATGGAAAATGTAGATCATGTTTCACCTGTGCTAGAATCTTTGTTTGCAAATACTACTAATGAGATATATAGTGAACCATGCATGTATTATAGTCTAAGAAAAACTAAAATGAACTTTGAGAGAGGACTAGTGCATATTCCCGAATGAGTGTTTGCTATTCTTTCCATGCTTGAGAAGAAGTACATGGTGATGTTCCTTAAGCAAATACAAGATAGTGTCACCAAAGAAATGATAAAAGCCACTTGTTTTCCATTTTATCAAAATGTCGTAAAAGGTTAGGGGATACCCGGTCGCAGTGTGTTGATCATGCTGTAGCCTCATTGTTGATCTACCCCACCCGATTTCCTAGCGGCACATGGTATATACCCAAACAATGACCAGTTGTTGTATTTTTGTTCCGTGGTTGTATCTTTGAGGTCCATTTGGGCCTCAAAGTTAACTACCTAGACATTCCACCATATGTTGTTCAGGGGCGTGGTAGGATTGCTGATAGGCCCACCTATCATCGAGCAGATAGACCACCCCCAATGTTTAGGGTATTAGTTGGTGATAGGTCTCCTTCTCTCACCCCAGTTCTAGCCCCCATAGCAGATGAGGTTGTTGTTGCTTCCCAAAAGGAAGCAATTGACACTGTGGGTGACATTGCGGTACACCCTAGGATGTCGATGATCGTGTAGGTCGGTGTTGATATCTGGAGCATTCTGATCCGCACCATTTTGACCTGATGGACCATCATGGATCCTTTTACAGTGGTCAGCATCCCTACTCCTACACAACTTGATGCACTTATAGGAGATATGGCATGCATGACTCTACATTGTTTGGCTGAGGACCTGTTGGAGGCATATGCCCACATTGCATTAGACAATGGGATCGGTATAGAGCATGTTAGAGATCATTTGAGACATAGAGGTCGTTCAGTTCCAGGATCCCATCACTCTCAGCCGACCACTAGTTCGCATCAGAATCCACCTACAGTTCATACAGTAGCTGCACAGACTATGGGTTTTACTGATATGTTGATTGGTTATGGTTCATCATCACCGGTGCCATCTCACCTTCATAGTCCTCTACATTCATCATTTCTGGCAGGACATGGGATAGATCAGATGGATGCAAATATTGATTCGTCACTTGATCGTTTGGTCCATATGGTGGAGGCGAATGTTTCAAAGGACTTAGGTCATCTGATATCAGATGATGTGCATGTATGTGTGCATGTGCATGTTTCAATTCTTTTTTCATTATTTTTAAATTTATTTTTAACTAGATATTCATTTAAGTTGATATATATGTGTGTGTATATATATTGTTATAGGTGGACATCACCTCTCATATCACTCCTAGCCTTGGTCCATATCGTGTGCATGATCGATGTGACTCTGTGGATGAATCTGCTATTAGTGGACATGTGAGTTTTCATAAAATATATATTTATGTATGCATAGATAAATACAAGTTGTAGATTGATATTTTAAAATACAAGTTCATTTAAAAATAACTTTCATAAAATTTATTTAATAAAAATTATATGTATTTAACACATCTTGTACACAATTTTATTTGCAGGGCTCAGCACATCCATCAGAGCAGGACCGTTCTCATTCAGATGGCCATTCATCTAGGAGTAGACATTCTTATTAGGCCATGCATTCTAGATTTATGATCTTTATCACATGTGTATTGGATTATATATGATGATCTTTAAAATAGTATTTGATATTTGATGATCTCTTACACTTGCTTATATGATCTAGACATACATTTGCTTGTTTTTGATCTTTAGTATTCGACATTAGATGATCTTTAATTTACATTTTGCTTTTATGATATATGTACATATATTTTCTTATATGATATATACATACATTTGTCGCTTTGCTTATAATATGTGTTATGTTTATATTCTTTTACATATATGTACATGTGTCTGCTTATGGTTTAAACATGTTTACACATAATATATGTATGCGATTGCTTTAAATATTCAATATACATACATGTTTTCTTTTTTTATGACCTCTTACAACTTACATTTCCTTATATTCAATATACATTTGATCTCTAGTACAATTTTAGGGAAAATCAATGCCATTTTATAATTAAGTTCATTCATGTTGATCATAATAAATATTTTTTTAAAAATGACTTAAGCAACATGAACCATTGAGTTGAGAACAAGATATATAATCTTTTTAACAAGTAACTTGAAATTCAATTCAAATTATATCGAGCTATTATACGTTTCTTACAAGTAACTTGAAATTCAATTCAAATGTTTAATTAAGAAAATTTAATTCAAATTATACGGTCTCTATTATACATTTTCGACAACTAACTTGAAATTCAATTCAAATATAATTAAGAAAATTCAATTTAAATTATACCTCTAATATTTGTACATTTTTTGACACTTTACCAAAATTCTAAAATTACTAGATATGTTGTGCATACCTATGAATTAAATAACAACAAACTCCACAATGAAATAACTTGTTTGTTTAGTACTTGATTCATTTAAACTAGAGGATCTAGTTATTCCATGTACACTTGAATAATTTTGATTCACTTGGATCACATATTTTGGAGAAGTTTTTGCACATTTATCAAGGAGGCAAATATTGGAGCTGGACAACTTTTCATTTTTATCAATCAAGGCAAATTTTGGAGGATAATTTAACTAAGTTGGTAGAGGACTTGTTTAGAGTCATATTTAAGTTGAAGAAGAAAATGGGGCAACAAAGGAAAAGAAAAAATGCATCTCAACGAAAATTGTCAAAAGAAGAAGAACAAAAGAAGCGTGATCAAAACTTGGAAAATTATCATAGAAAGAAACAAGGTGCATTCTTGTTTCTTCTCTCTCTCACTCTCAAGTGTGTGTTTAGTACTCTTACCTTGAAGGTTTCTAACCATCATTGCACTTAAATGACTATAAATACTTTTAAATATCCTCAAGTCATCTTGGTCATGCAAGTTGCAATGTTTATATGATCCTTGACTCCAATTCCTTAAGCCAATTATTTTTGTTTCAATATTTATAGTGTTTTGTGTCTTTCATATTTTATTTTCATCACTTCAATGTTCTCAAATTATTTTTATGTTTTATGCTCTAGGGATTCCTCAAGCAGGAGTCGAGCCAAATCTAGATATTGGATCAAACGAATCCGTTGAAGAACACATGGACCTTAAAGTTAGGGAGGAGACAGGATTGAGACAATGCTTCTTTGGAGAGGGGTCAAGATCACTTCCTTCTTGGTATGAATAAGCATAAAATAACAAACTTCTCTCGCCCATAGCTCATCATGTTTTTATCGATTTGTTTTGCTTGCATACATAAACTTCACTTATATATTTAACATCATCTCTCTCATTTTTTGTTTTGCAAAATATTTTGTGACACATATTAGCCAGGAAGGGGCTCAACAAGGAAGTTTTTCATGCTCAAGTCGAATAAATGTGGGCACTGATGGATCAAATGAATCCGGTCAGAATGCATGGTCCTTGAAGATGGGGAGGAGGCACAAGTTGAAACAATGCGTGTTGGAGAGGAGTCGGATCACTTCCCTGCATTACTCAGTATGGATGAGCATATAAAACTAGTTGAGAAGGTGGGTAAACAAATTTCTCATAGAAATTTAGATCATTTGCAAAATGGATATGGAGAAACTCAAACCAACCTTATAATAAGAAGAGGTCAATGACTAAATCTGTAAATGGAATGATCAATCATCATTTCAATCATCTTGATACACTTGAAAAAACCCAATTGTTATCACGTTTACTTCTTCGTGATGAGCTGAAAGAGTCATTACAATTGTTGGGTGTGCATTCATCATCAAATAAGAAGAAACACTTGGGATTACAAAAGGATATTGTTCAAAATGTTAAAAAGGGTTTAGATTCCATTGGGAAAGGATCTCGAACTATGGATAAAGCCACTACAAGAAGGGTGATGTTGACATCTATTGTACATCAAGATATAGCAAGAAAAAGAAAAATGTCAGCACTTTCAACTGAAATTGGTTATAGTAGAGCCACATTGATAAAATATAAAAAGAAGTTTTTGGATGAGAGTTTAGAAGCGGTAGGCAATTATGTGTAGAGCTCCCGTTGACGGGGATTGAAGATGTTGTTAGGAACTTGGTCTCAAGTTTTTGGCATGATCGGAACTTCGTCCATCATCAAATACTAGGAGTATTCCTCAGAATGTCTGAGTTGGACCTAGTATTTATGAAAATCATATCAAACATTGGCTAGACATAACAAAATTTGAGATGTATATGAACTTTTGTAATGCATATCCTCATATAAAGATTGGGCAAACAATGTTTCAAAGGTTAAAGCCATATTATGTGAAGATAAACAAGTTTTTTGATACTTGTTGTCGTTATCATATTGAATTTGATCTCTTGTCGGTGTTTTGAAAAGATGAGAGAGAGAAAGATGTGGGTTTCAAAATGCACCTCCCTAAATAGGCAAGTTTGTTCATAAAGTCTATATTATGTGATCATGAGAAATGGACCTCAAATAAATTGCATAAAGAAATTTGTGAGACATGTGGAAATTTGGCTAAATTTCCTTCAAGGAGTGAGGATACTGACCTAACAAACCGCGATGAAATTGCAAAGGTAAGTATTATTTTTAGAAGTTTATTTGTTTCAATTTCTCATAGATCAAGTTATTTGGATTCTCTTTGATGTAATGTTTCATTGATCAAGTGTGGTTTATTAGTTATTCACATATTTTACTAACCTGGTACAAGTATGTAAAGTTGCAAACAAATTTTTGGGAAAAGAATCCACAAGGTTGATCTATGTAAGAAGAGGAGATTCCCATTGGAAAATTTATGGAAATTTTTCAAAATTTGTCTGACCATACATACATCTCATTCATTTTTTTGCTAAGTGGCAAGCACAACAATTCCAAACATTGAGAGATACTTTCCCACGTGGAACAGTTCTATCATTAGTTGACTTTGTAGAAAATTACTCCTTTGTACATCAAAAGGAGATTCAATCAGAGTATTACTTTTCAAAGCAGATCACTATTATGGTTCATGTGTGTTATCGACATGCATAATCAGAATTGGATGGTGTTGAGAGTACAGATGAAGAACGAGCCATTAAAAAAGAATATCACTTTTATATTAGTGATGATAAAGAGCATGAAACACTTTTTGTCCAACATTGTTTTACAATATTTTTTGAGAATTTGAGAAGTAGGGGTGTCAAATTTGAAAATCATTTTGTATGGTCAGATGGATGTCTTGGAACAATTCAACTCTTCGACCATTCTATGCACTTTGTAGATATCATAAAATCTACAAAATACCACATGTTTGGAGTTTTTTTTAGAGTGGGCATGGAAAGGGTGAGCATGATGGAGCAAGAGCTTGCATCAAACGAGCTTTAAGAAAGCATCAAATGAGTTATCCAAAAGATCATCTAGACAATGCACATGATGTTGTTGAATGGTGCAAGAAACAATTTGCATCAAATGTGGTCAGCACATCTTCAAGAACAAACCGGCACATTCCACATAGAGTGTTTTGGGAGATATTGAGTATGTATAAATTAGATTAAATCAAAAATTTGAATTTATTTAAATTTAAAATATATATACATATTTGTTCACATAAGTTTTTTGTTGTACATATGTATCTAGGTGTGGATAGAAAATTGATGCATGGATGCATGGATGCAAGAGGGTAGAAAAAACAAGATCTTTGCATTGTGTTAGGAGTTCAGATAGTCGCCATGGATGGATAGTAGACTGGGGATTACTCTTGTTTTGCACTGGAATACGTGAGGGGAAACTCTGATTATGCATGCTTGATCAAGAACTTGGATATGTTGCTAAATGGGATCTGATGCCATTACTTGTTTCGAGAAACATATGATGAAAGGCGAGGAAGAAAAGGGATTTGAAGACATTCCTTTGATTTCAATTGATTATGACCATATTTCAGGATTGGTTAGAAAAGGTACACGTGTAAGTTTTTAATTTAAGTTTTATTATATATATCTAGTTAGCGATCTTTAGAGACAAATTTATAATTTTTTTAGATTTTTTTTGTGTAAATTTGGTGTATAGGAGATGTTTTTGCAGTCATAGCAGAGCCTGAAAACATTGAAGGTGTTAGCTATTATTTATTGTGTTGCACAGAAGAGAGGAATAAGCTAACCAAACCTAAAACAAGTGATGGAATGTTATTTCCCATAGGTGAGTATGAATTTAAAATTTTATATATGTACATTGTATTCACATGTGCACATTACATTATAAACATTAAATATATATTGTACAAACCTTGTGCACGAAAATATTGCACACACGTTCATATGTCTTACCTTAGGTTCATGTTTACCATGTAGGTTCTGTTGTAGTGCAAGGGACATATCTAAAAAAAGTCAATTTTTTTCAACATGGGATTCATTTTGTTGACTATCAACTTGATAACAAGGTATATCAATATAGTTACTTAATAATTGCTACCCTCTACATCTCCATCGCGGAGTTCCACATACGCGTGGCGAAGAAAATGGAGACTAGATAGTGATGATCATCAAAAAATTCTACATGTTATTGAAGAGCGTGTTGAACCAGAATCTTTGACTTAGATTATATCCATGGTTTTCAAGTTCACTTGTAACCTATACATGTTCAAATGAGAACTTATAGTAACTTGTACATAGTTGTAAATCATTTTGTGTAAATTACAATTATATGTACATATTTGTTCGATGGAAAATTCTTAAGTTCAAGAGTGTTTGATAGCATCATCTCTCACTTTTTTTGGTTGCATGTAAACCCATATTATATGCTTTCAATCCTTATTTGAAACATAGTGATTTTTTAAAAATCATTTTGCCTAAATTACAATTATATACAACTTATATTTGTTTCATGGAATTCTTAAGTTCAAGAATTATATACACTTATATACAACTTATATAATTTGTTCGATCGAATTGTTCAATGGGATTCAACTATGTAAATTTGAAAATTAAGTATTATATAATTATAAAATTATTTTACACATTAATAAAACATAAAATGCAACATAAGATCTCTCCCATCTCTCAAGTCTCCTCCTACCCCTTCCCTCGCCTCCTCCCTCTACCCTTAACCTTGTACACCCCCTACCCTTTATCTCTCACCCACTCCCCCCTCTATTTCTCAAGTATCTCCCTCCCAAACCCTATCCCTCTCTCCCCTCTACCCTAAACCCTAAAAACCCACCCT
>VDFB02258029.1:0-92030 GCA_007258455.2 Sequoia sempervirens | reverse complement strand
ACCTAGACCAAATTTCAAAGCCTAATAAATGCATCAAAAAGGTCAAAATGCAAGGAAAGTTTTGAATTGCGTACCACTGGTCCTACGCCTAGAGGCCTTTGGTACTCTCAAACTCGGTTTGAAATGTGTCGTGGGAGAACATGTTGCACTATTTTGTTAGGAGATTGGAGCTCAAACTAATGCAACAATTCTCTCAAGTGTGAATGCACAAATGAGTTGAAAGTGAACCTTTATCACAAATTAGGGTTTTTTGCCCTAATTTGAGAATGCAGCTAGGGTTTTGGCCTGTTTTACCTACTTCCACACTTCACGACCTATTTTG
Source organism: Sequoia sempervirens (assembly GCA_007258455.2). Lineage (NCBI taxonomy): Eukaryota > Viridiplantae > Streptophyta > Pinopsida > Cupressales > Cupressaceae > Sequoia > Sequoia sempervirens. The sequence continues at coordinate 91,708 of VDFB02258029.1, read as the reverse complement.
AGCTCTTTTTTGTGTTTCTGAGCCATTTTTGGTATCCCGAGGCATGTTTTGGCACTTGAACCTATATTATACCTTTGTAAAGAGATCAACCCAAAATTCAAAATTTTTGCCCAATCTCTCGAGGGGGTAGGGAACCAACTTATTCTTTCTATTGGGGCAATAGTGGGGCATCAAAAAATAATTATTTTTATTTGAGCAGCAGTTTTAATCCAAAAAGCATAAGTCTTTGAACTAACATAACAGGTACCCCTCTTCAAAGAGGGGCAAAATGTAGACACTTAAAAATGTCTTGAATAATATCACACACTTGAATCTGATATACTAACATCATTTCATCCTAAAATCCATCCTCTTTTCGCTTAATTGATTAAATTAGCCTAGCTATTTAATTAATTGCATCATTTTTATCTCTTAATCTAATTGATCTAATTAGGTTAGTTCCTACCCCTTTCATGCTAACCTTTCATCTTGTTAAATTGGATAAATCAAAATATTTAATTTAACACCATAAACCTCTCATTTAAATTAAATAATCTTAATTATTTAATTAAATGTCATTTCGACCCCTTTTCATTAAATAAGCTAATTATTTAATGGACATCTTGAATTACCCTAATTTTCCTAATTGAAACTTTATTTTAATTACTTTTTAATCCTAATTCTCTCACTTGCAAGGGAACATTCCTTGAGAATATTCCTCCTTTGCACATTCCTCCAAAAGGGAATATTCTAATGGAATATTCCTCCCCCTTTTGTACATTAAAATTTGGTTTTAATTAACTAAATGCTAATTTTCCTCGAAAATGGATTATTCTCATGGAATATTCTTTCCCTCTTCACTCATTTGAAAAAGGGAATATTCCTTTTTTGTAACAAACTTTCAACAAAGCTTCTTGTGCAAGTTTTGAAAGTGTGCTTCTTTGGATGAATACAAGCCCTTTATTAAATAGCATCTTGCACCCTCAACCCTTGGTGGGAATCCATGATCCATGCCTCCATCTTCCTTCCACCCTGGCCATTGATTGATTCTTTCAATCTTGATCATGAATTTCATTTTTCCTATTCTATATATATACCTTGCATCCATTGAATAGGGATACATCTTTTAATAGTAAACTTATGCTATTAAAATCACTCTCATCTTGCATCCATATTTTGTGTTTTAAAAGCATTTTAGGTTAATTTACTTGCATTATTAGATTAGAGCATCCATTAATGGCTTCCATGGTAACTTAGTTGCATCCATTTAATATATTTTGAAACTAGGGTTTTAATCTTTCAAATCTTGCATACATATTAGAATAGATTGCATACACTCACATCGATCATTTTAGCTTTTATCATGTTAATCTAGCTTTACTCATGTTTTACAACACATATTTCATTAGTTTCATTAGTTTTCTTTAGTAAAACTGATTGAAACAAGCTCATTATCCGAAGGATTGGGAAAGGGTCACCATTCCACATCAATGTGACACCATTCCCCCAATAGGATAAGTTTCAATGTCTTAGAGTAGATGTTTATTAAGCTTTCATGTTATAATATTCTAGTTTTAATGGCTTCTTCACTTTGTTTACATTGAATGATATTATCGGGACTGATGCATAGTGGCTTAGATATGCTTCAAATCCATATGGATCAAGTGTAGTTAACCTATACTACATCATTGGTCACAAGTACCAAGAGAATCAATAGTATCATAGAATGTGTACAAAATTGAAGAATCAAGTCCAAGTTTGGCAAGGATGGTTCAAATAATCAATTTGGTGTCATCTTTCTCAATACCACACTATTTCAACTATAATCTAAGAGATTTGATCTTGGTGAAGAAGTATTGAATGTTGTCAAAGTTAGTAGGATTCAAACTAATGATCACATTCTCCAATTAAAAACATCTCAAAATATCCTTCTTCCTAAATAGAATCTAATATAATCTATATTTGATTTGGTGTTGTGCAAGACTCAATGTAAAAATGGTATCATGATAAATAGACATATATAAAATTCCATAGGCTTCATCACACCTATTATACCACTTTCTCTTTTGTATAATAGTTGTTAGTTCAAGTTTTGTACCCAATGTAAGTCACTATAACCCTAATTTTTTGGATGTATCTCCATTTTTTCCACCCATAATAATTGTATGATGTGAGGAGAGTAATTTGGGTTTTATCCATGATGTGTATACAAGAATATAGAAAATTAAATGAGAAAAATTAGTAGAACCCTTACAATACAAACAATCAACCCCTTCTTTCAAGAGAAAAAATAATCTTTTTTTATAAATTTCTAAAAGATAAACCAAAACATTAAATCTAACTTCAAATTGGAATAATAGGTACTTAGTAATTTTTTTTAAAAAGTGTATAGATGGCTAAGAAAAGCTTTTCAATAAATTTCCAATGCCTATTAAAATTTCAAAATAAAATATTTTGAGAGAAAGTTATGAGCTTAGAATCCAAAAAAGGTAATCTAGAATTCAATCAAAAATATCTAGTATTTGCAACAAAACATCAAAAAATAACATGTTCCACTATGAAGTGCTCAAAACTAGCCTTTTGATGCCTATAAGAAGTCATATTTGATACTTTGGAAAAAAGCTATGTATCCCACAAAAAAATATCCTTTAGCAATGAAAATGGGGCCACTACCCTTGTGTAGGCAACAATGCTCAAGTAATGAAATTGGTGATATTCAAGTTGAGGAGTTAGAAGTGTTGCCTACAAGGAGCAGAGTGACAAGTGAGTTAAGAAATTTGGCAAGGGTGTAGAATCTGATGGAGGATGGGTTGGAGAGTGATGGGATTGGTGTTTTCATTAGTAGAGTGGTGACTCCGACCTATTGTTGCCAAGGATAAGGCCCCGCAATTGGGAGATGTTAGAGTAATCATGCATTAGCTAATAAATTTCCTCTCATGCACTTAAGATAAACTTAGGAGTGAATTTTTTTTTTCTGCTAGAACTAGAGTGAGCTCTTATTAGATAATTTTGTCTCATCACATAGGATGACAAAACTTGTCATGATCTAATCCCTTTATCATTTAGGGTTTCTCTTATAAAGCACTCCCTCTCTTTGTATTAAATTTCATTTTGTAATTTTTTCTAGTTGAGGATATAACAAATTATTGTTTGCAACTCTCTTGTATGGAAGGCATTTTTGTTCATTGTTTGATCTCGCATCTCATTTTTTTCACAATTCTAACATGGTGGAAACCATCTACTCTAAAACTATGTGACCTATGGCTACAAAAATACACCCTTTGAATTTTTATTCTTTTTTAAATTTAAACTTGATTGTATTGTACACATAGTAACTATTAGTGTAGATTGAAAAACCCATATTGTTGGAGTTGCAACTACAGAATGCTAAAACAAGGAATCAACATAATATTTTTAATAAAGAATAATGATTGGTTCTTGCAATTGTGTATGGTTCATACAGTACATGGATTCCATATGAACATTTTTTTTTTGTAAATCTTCTAAATAAATCTAAAAAAGGCTAATTTTTACTCCAAATCCTATAGTGTTATATATAAAATATAGGTTTTTGTGCCTTCTAGACTTAATGGTAAGGTCCTTTTGTCTTAGAAATGTATCCAAAACTTTTATCTTATGTAATCACTCCTAGATTTGAGAAAGGGCTTATAGATCTAAAGCTCTGATACCATGTAAGAGTCACACAATAGCTCGAAGCTACCTAGATCACCTACAACACTAGAAACAACCTTTCAAAAGAGAGAAGCTAGAAATGAATTGCTTGATTATGGATGCAAAAATGATACAATGATACCAAAGGTATATAATGGATACATAATGTACACGAGGAGCCTTGCTTATATAGGCAAGGTGAAAGGATATGACAAAATAAGATTATGACAATTATATTAATCATATGACATGAGAAAAAAAATCATAAGGGCTTCCTAATTAGACTTAAGTAAACTAGTGTCAATAGGACTTAGAGATAAACTAGTTAGGTAATATACTTTTTTCACACCAACATAATTTTTCCTCATGAGAGTTTTTTTAGGGTGTATCTTGTGTCATATTGATGATATGTTTATCTATTAGTTGACATGGAAGATTTTGAATATTTTTTTGCATGTTTTTATTCTCTTGGGGTTAATTTAATTTTTTTTATTATTGTTATATTTTTTCCTTTCAATGGCTATGTGATGTAGATTGGGTAGGTTACTTGGATAGTCAAAGATCCACTAGTGGCTGTGTTTTATTTTTTTGGAGGTACAATGAGTTGGATGAGTAAGAGGTAACTCATATTTGATTCATCCACTATTAAAGTGGAATATATGGATCTACACATGTCTCTAAGGAGATGGTATGGTTATAAAGACTTTGTAGAGATATTGGTTTTTATTTTACAAATGTTAGAATTGGTTGTAAAAGTTAGGGTGCTATTTGTTTAAGATTCAAGTTTAGTTTAGTAAAGCTTATAAAATAGAAATTAGGTTGGAGTTTATTTTTAATGAAAATAAGATTAAAGTTTATAAGTAGAGAAGATTTCTTAATATAAGATTTATTTTGTTATTATATTTTATAATACAAATGAGTTATTTTATAATGAAGTTTTATATTTTATCATTTGTTTATATTAATATAAAGATACAAAAATATTAGTGGCTAGTTTAAAGAAAAAAAATATTTATTTTGTATTTTTAATATTCATTTTAATGTTTTTGTTTATTAAGTATGTTTATGTTCATTTTTTAATTGTTGGATAGATTATTATCTTTTAATCTATTTCATAGATTACAATTAGTTCTTTTATATCTACGCATTTTTTCCTTTTGTCATTCCCTAGGTACTATTTTGCTTCTTGGGATGCTATCATAATGTAATATTCAAAAAATATTTTTTTCTATTTCAACTTTCACTTTTCCATCTCACTTTGTAAACAAACCTTATCTGGTGCCTAAATAATCATTAGTTGTTAGATTTTACCTATTAAATGAATAATTAAAGTCAATGTTAGCATAAGGACAATTGATGACACAAATGTACTAAACAAAAGTACAAAAAACAAAATCACAAGCTACATTGGCAATAAATAATTGTAGAATGGACAACCCTTTTTGCAAGAACCTCATTATTAGTTGCACACACTTAACCCACTCAGGACTTAGATTTAACACATTTCCCAAAGAATTAAACTTAATATTTCTTAAATTAATTTGGAAATCTAATTTAGGTGGGTCCACATATGTTCCTAAGGCACCACCCCATCCTTGAAACTAGTTTTGTTACAAGCATAGGTTACAAGAACATAGTCAAAAAAGACAACAATCATGCATAAGATGCCAATGCAATAAAAGCACTATCACGACCATATGATTATTAATATACCTAATTGGACAACATTGCCTATTGTCTCATCCCAACATACATGAATTATACGATAAAAAAAGGGAGCAATTCTAGAACCACAATCCCTCCGCTTGAGCTTTGTCAATTGCTAGAACCTTTATTAAACATCATAATTGAAAATACTCTTCATATCCTTCTTCTTTTGTACTTTCCTTTCATAATCAATCTCTACTTTCTAGTATGATAATAAAAAAATTGAAATGAATGTTTAAAACATACATGTTTTAAATTCATTTTAAAATTTAAATGAGAAATAATAGAATATGGTAAGTTAATTCCTAGATAAATTATTATTTATCCTTTTCATTTGGTGAACTTGATAGCTTATATGGTTCTTAAAATCCTTCTTGAAATAAACAATAACACTAAACAAGTTCTTGTTGATTTCCTTCTTTGCTATAATTAGAGTTTAAGGTTATGATTTTTTTTTTACATTTGAATTCATAAAATACTTTAACATTTGGTTTTCTTCTTTTCTTCTTCTAAAACAAAAAAATAAATACACAACATACAAACAAATAAAAATTTTTATTGGTAATTTATTTCCTTACTACACCTAGATTTTTGGGTTAAAGTTAATTAAATTTCAAATTTTACATTAGTGAAACACTTCAATCCTCCCTTATCCAACCTTTGTTTCTTTTGTTTTCTTTCTTGAATGGTTTCTTCTATATCCCTTGTCTCTCTTCATGGAAATACTCGATTATACCTACTTTTGTTATCAACTCCCTTACAATCAACCTCAACATCTTGAATGCATAGCCTCTATTTGTGGCTTAGATGAACCATCATTTTCCCTTGAAAGTGTTAGGCCCACATATTCAATGACCCTTTCACACTTTTTGCATCCAATTATACATTTTGATACTATTTTGATTTACATGATGCTACTTAAGTGATTTTGTTATTTGTTGATTTAATTTTTATCTACAATGCTTAAAGATATTTTATAATACTTACGAAGTCTATAATTGATAAATGATCATTATGAGTTGATGTATAGTTAGTAAATTTAATAAAATGGTTTTGGTTATATGATACATCTCCTAGTTATGTTTCCTTGTATTTAATATTATTTTGGTGTATTTTATAAGATGGATGATTTATTATGGTTTAAAACATAAAACTTGGATTTGGAATTTTTGAATATTTTTGAAATTTTGTAAAAAGTGTTTTAAAATGTTTTTAAACCTCTAGAAATAATACCTTTAGGTAGGGTTGCTAGCCATTTTCCTCACAACATACAATAGATCATGGATTAAATGTTTAAGGATTTAAGTATTTACATCTAGCTTCTATTCTCACTTGAAGCACACATTGAGTATAAGAACCCTCTGTATAACATGCACATTGTACATTTTTCTAACCATGTCACTACCTTATCCACCTATGTGGATGGATATCCTTATTTTGTGACCTTAATAGTGTGGCATCATGTTCTACTATTATGGATGGGGTTGCACAAAGGTTGATAATACTTGCATATTACATGATTTGTGCATTACTTGTACTACTCAATAAGTGTCAATATAATGTGAGGCACTTTGATATAGCTTATATAACAATAATTTACAATGATTCCTTTAAAAAAATTATATTATCCTCCAAATCTACAATATGAGAGGTCATCCCACAAAGCAAATTGAAGTAGTGGAGGCCATGGTAACGATGTTCTCTAAAGAAGTTGGAGGTGGAGGAGACATAATCCAACACAAGTTTCAAAAAAGCCAAGGTTCAAGTGATAAAAAATATCAAAAATATGATTCACACTAGATACATGAGTGTGATTATTAGTCAAACACATTATAATATCATTAGAAGAAAAAAGTGAAAAGTTGTACAAGTGAGATGCATGATCACCCATCCCAACAACAATGATCTCTCTACTCTCCAAATCTCTATTAATCATAGAATCAAGTGTGAACTGAACACTCTTACTTGTGCCACTATGTGCAATTTGATGGATAGAAAGGAGCTTGGTTGACAAGGATGGAAAAAAATTACATAACAAAGAATTTCCTTCTTCCAATCAATAGATCATTTCCCAAAAATACACATATATTAATTGTTCCCCATCAAGATGTGTGCTAAGGATCAAATAAAGAGAATATACCCTATGATGAAGCCATATGATGTTAAGATATGTAATCAAGAAGCCATCTCCCTAATTTAAGATTTGTAAATTCCAAGAGTGATTTGAATTTTATTTTTTCTCCCATTTTCCACTCTAGCTATCCATGAATTTTTAAATGACGATGATGTCAAAGAAGATGTTGAACTAGATGACATTGTTGAAGGTAATTGAATATTATTCTTCTAAATAATATGTTTCAATTCATCAATCTATTTTACATAGGATTGATGCTCATTATCTCCCTATTTTTTGCAATATACACATTTGGGTCTCTCCTAAGATGATTCCTCTTTGGAAGATGAGGTGGATTCAAGGGTATTATATGATGTTAATTCCTTGGCTTGCTCATTGTTCTTAGTCTCATTAGTTTTCTATTTCTTGTCTTTGCTATTTGAAGCCTTCTAATCTTTTGTTCTTTGATTAGCAATAAGAGCCTATGGTTTATAAGAGTTCAAAGCACCCATTTGTACTAAATTTTCCTACTCCTTGGTGAGTGATGTAGAAAAATCATCAAGTGAAGGAATTGTTAATGTAGTACCAAGAGCATCGACAATATCATAGAATGTGTAAAAAAATTGTAACAACCATCTCCTTGTTACAAGAAAATTACCAAGATTCATTTACCATGCAGTAATAAACTAACATCACAAGTAAAATGAGATATAAAATTTTTCCTTTCAAAATAGAATATGCAATTGCATAACTGAATATTACATATAAATATATCAAATCATCTAATCATGCTTTTCAACTGAAAAGAGTAATCATCTTGTAACTTTTTGGTAATTCAACATAAATGATTTCATAATACCATAAGAAATGAGGTTAGAGATCCCTTATTTGGATACTTTCTATCTTCCAAGACTTGACATGTCATCCGTAAGAGGGAGAGCGTCATCCAAGTGTTTTACCTCCAACCACGGATCAACGGTTCCTCGCACACCTTCCTAACTGGAAGTGGCAATGCCCTTCAACAAAGGGTTTAGTTAAGAACCCTCTTAGTTCTACCATTTGAGCTCTGGTGTTGTGCCCTACTTAACTAATATTGTCATACAACTATGAATACCTTCCAACTATGTAAGACATATCTAATTAGTTAAGCAATATGGGTCATGGTGAACCGACAAGTGCATGCAGAGACCACTACACTCACTTTGGAAAAAGTATTTATAATATATACAATTGCTACTTACGAGTGAAGTTGTTTGTTCACCCCCCCTACTTGACTTGGAGTACCATATTTGACCTAGGGCTAACTCAAACCAACTATTCGATCCATTGAATAATCATAAAGATGACTACTGTTCAACACACCTTGACTTTCCAGTCTTAACTTGACTGAGTTGGTATAGTGTTATACTCTCTTTGAACTCTCGAGTTACTTAACGTAACTACCGGATCTTGGTATTTGCCACTAGTTCAAAGTATATTAAATATCAAAGAGTAACTACTCTCATAGTTAGTTCTTGACTTGACCCAATTTGTCACAAGGTAGTATAGAAACTTCATACACATAATACCCCCATTTGGACCTGGTTTTCTACTTAGTATAAAACCCTTGAAGGGTTTAACTAATCAAGATAAAAAGGTAAGGTCTTCATTCCAAGAAACCATTACAATCTCAAAATATTTCTAAGGAAGAAAGCAAGGAAATATATTCCTTAACAAATAAGCATTCTTAGCAAAACTAGAATCAAGTTGAGCTTAAGGCTCCTTTGCCACTTCTTTACTCACAACCTTACAACCTCAGTTCAAAAACCCTCAAGAAATGAAATTTCATCAACCAAACCTAGACCAATCTTTTGCAAGAATGAAATTTTGAGTATGAATACTCCTAGATGTTTTTTAAGAAATCAATATATTCCAAGAACCCACAAATATTATAGCTCAGCATAGTCGAGTTAAATAATCAAATAAAGAATCATTCATGAGGAAGAATACAACCATATCTGCTCACTAGCTGATTTTAAAACACCATTCTCAATATTACACAAACAAATAAAGAACTTAGGGAAAAAACTAAAGAATCACATACCTGCTCACTAGTTTGGTATTTTTTTAAGAGCAGTCCCTTCGTTTAGACTAATGGTGGCTCCTTTATCACTCTTAACCACAACAATGATAAGGTAAGAACATCAGGAGTATCCCCACTTAGTTTTCCATGCCCCGAGTGCTCACTTCCTAATAACTTCTTGAAAAAAAATGAAACGCAAGCTTCAGATAATCTCTTCACCACAGCTCAAAACCTCTTATATTTCTTGTTGTGCACTATATTCTCCTATCTTCCTTCGAAAAATCACGCTTAGATAAGTGAATGAAAACTAAATTCTTATTTTAGTTATCTCCTCAAGATACTCACTAATAATTTTTAACCTAACTACCCAATCCCGCGACTTACATTCAAATAATAAAGATAATAAAATTGCCATGCAAGGTCAGCGATGATGGATATCATGTCATTATACTAGTGTAATAATGATAAACAAAATAATCAACATTCAATTTGTAATTTAATATCAATAGTCACCAAGTAAGCATATATAATACAATGCTTTATATGTATATGAATATTCATATGTATGTGCTATTTTCTTTAAATAAAACTATGCATATATATATTTATCTATACACGCATGAACATATATGTATGCATATGTTTTCACACACACACACATATATATTCATATATATTTACTATATATATAAACAATAAAGTTATTAAACCCTCAAATTGCCCAACCAAACATAACAAAAGAACATAACTCAACTACTTTAGATTGAGTTACCTCCAAGCACGCTTATTACATCCCTAGACACTTTTTAGTTTACAGGGTCAAACTTTGGGCCAAGCTCATGACATTTCCAAAGAATTTAACCTTACCCTCTCCCAAGTGGTACTCCTCTCTAGAGAGCGTTTAGATTGTTCCCCATTTTCACTCCAAGAAAAACGAGTAGTTAGCTAGAACCATTACATCATGATCATATCATTAAATTTTCATTAAAAATTCTTTAAATAAAATAGAATCATCTCATAGTATTTCATCATTTTCATATCATCAAATAGCCATCAAAATTCCATTTAAATGTAGTAACATAACATTGCACAATTCCATCATAATATGTAACTTTTAATATTTTAGTCTCATGATTCATCACAATAATTACTACAAAGTGAAAAGTAATTTTAGAAATCTAGGGTGGGGTGTAATATATCCCCCTTACAAGAATCATTGTCTCTAATGATGTATCATAACATATATCATAGAAAATATAATGTCATGATGCCCGACCTTACATGGCTTGGAAGAGGTATTAAATATATAAAAACTAACTTTTTAAAGTTAATCAAGATCCTCATAATAGAGTCGAGCCAAAACAAATATAGCATGCCTCTTTAAAAGAGTCAAGTCAAAACCCATAAGCTCCACGACTAATTTAATCATTTCAAATAATTATAAAGTATATAAATGCTAAGACATTCAAAGAATAAAGATAATAGCATTGCCATGCAAGGTCGATGATGATGGATATCACGTCGTTACACTGGTGTAACCGTTTATATATATATATATATATATATATATATATATATTGAATTCAATGATAACCACGATAACCAATGTTCAACTTACAATTTAATATCAATAGTCATCAAGTAATAGCGTATATAATACAACACTATATATAGCATTAAATTATGGGAGTTAATGCAAGAACATAATACCAATTTGTTGAAACTCAACAATTGAGAATCCACAGGATTGTCAATTGTTTCAACCAATTAAATTCTAAAGCTTGTTGGACAACACAAATGATAACCACAAAATGATAGAAATAAGAAATTTTATTTAAATTCAGATTGCTGCAACAAACTTGGAGGTATAAATATTTCAAAAATTACAAAACTATGTCATTCATACAACATCTATCTACAATAGAACACTTGCAAACATCAAACATTCATCAAACCATCTACAAGAAAGCCAAAAATCTAATCACAACTCTTCAAACTAGTAAAAAACACCTCCAACACACACACACACACACAATCCCACCAAATTTATCCTCATTTCCATACATTCTTCTTTTTATTGTAACATTTTCCTCATCCTTTTTCTTTTCCAAGTCTCTCTTGGCAATCTAGGAGTGTCTTTTCCTCTCCTCTTCCCATTAAAATTCAAATCCCCACCTTCTTCCTCTTGGGTGTGGGTTTTCTTTTTCCTAGAAAGAGCCTTCAATTACATTTCAAAATTTGCTTTCCCATTTCTCAATCCACTCTACCCACTCCTTCAATGCCTGAATTTTTATTTTCCTCAACAAGTTGTTTTCAAATTCTTGAAATGTAGTTACAAAATGCATTAAATGGCCACCCATAGGCCTGGGTGTGGGACTTTTCCTTTTTGGTAAATGAAAAAATATACACCAACTTAAAACTATTACCAAGAAGCAACAATTAACCATTTGATTTTTCACACACCAAACATTAAACCATACCGTGCTAGAGGAGTTGAAGAAATAAATAAAATGTGTTTGCAAGTAAAACCAAAACAAAACACAATTAATTAAAATAAACTTGTTTTTGGGTGTGTAGGATTGTTCGCACACTTTGATGCTCTTGCATCACAATTTCTATAAAAAAATGGCTATCAAGGTTCTAATTCTAATGCATCCATCTTAAATAAGCCTCCTTAAAGTATTCATTCAAATCCTTTGTTATATTAGCATCATTTTGGAAAATTAATGGTTAGTATCCTCAATTTTGTAGGATTTAAGATTGCACAAAAGTCCTCTTTAACTTGGTATTGTGGCATGATCTTCACTAAATCTAGCTCCATACATGCAACTAGTTGGGAACCTCAGGTTTTATTCTATAATATGACATTTTCTTATGCAAGTTACACTACTTAAGTTCTTTCTATACCTTAGTTTTTCCTTGATTCACATGGAACCATTATACCTACCTCCCAATGCAGGGGCACTGGCCAATCAATCCAACCCAAAGAATGTTAGCAGGCCCTTGACCAATCCAACCCACCTTGGAGTTGAGGTCCTTATCACTATAGCTGGAGGAAAGAAAGGCTCCATCCCCCACCTCCGCTTGCTCCTACCACCGTGGTACCCTTTTGTTCTTAGTAGTTCAAGTGTTTGTTGTGAACCCCCGGGCCCCCCTATTGGTTTTTCCAATGCCGTTGTTGGGGGGGCCGGATGATAGTTGCCTTCAAAGTCTATATTGCCCCCCTGGTTGCTAGTAACGGCTTCACGCAATTGGAAACCTCACACTTGCTCAATTCACTAAGAACTCAAGTGTGCAACAAAGGATATATTCCACTTAGATAAAGATTATAATGTGTTTTCCATAACCAAAAAATAGGACTTAATATTTGTGCTAAGGAATTTAGTGTATTCATTGCTCATGATAATTTCAATCTAAAAAGATATGGAGATAATCACTCAAATCAAATAAAATCTATGGTATCATGATTGACCCAAGAAATCAACAAGGAAAAAGGGAATGTGTTATAGAAGTGACAACCAAATACATATATTCCCTCACTAATACACACATTTCATTCTAGGGTAGACCTTTCCAAGATTTATATATGTTCCCCGTGAGCTTCCTGACATTTCAAACACCAATTACATAAATTATCTATAACTATTGAAAATGACAATGATGGTGATTCTTTAGGTGTTTTATATAGGATTATCCTAGGTATAAGAGTAATATTGCATCACCCAAAAATATTTTCTTTCTTTTGATTGTTTGTTTATTTCTTTAGTTTTCAATAATGTTTGAATCACCATTTAGTAACTGTAGATATTACTACAACTCATTACACTTGCACATTTCACCTTGTGATTTGAAATACATTTTATACACTAATACTATAATGTAAAATCTAATTTCTAAGATATTTTGATCATTACAAAGGCATGATTGACTTTCATAATCACTATTGGCATAATAGGAAGATAGCTAGTTACATTGCTCATAATTTGTAAGACTTTCCAAACCATGCAATGAAAAAGGAACACACTTACATATTATATGGACCCAAAATTTATTATGGTATGAACCACATGAACATAAAGAGCAATATGAAGGAAATAATCGCCTTCAGTAAAGAAATAGTGAAGAATATGATAACACTTTGTATGTGTTTCAATTTGAGCTAGAAAAATAAAATATAAGAACCAAGTTGAGGAGACTAACACCTCCTAGGAAAATACCTCTCAGTCTGACCATGTAACTAAAACTCGGGCTAAAAGACATGAGGCTAAGAGTAATTCAATTACTCATATAAATTCTACTCCTATGAATGTTCATGTGCAAAGTTGCGATTCTAAGGAGGATATTTTCAAAGAGAAAATGGAGTTTGTGAATCATGAGTAGCTGGACAATTGGAAATCTTAATATGTTTTCAAGAATATAACTAGTTCCCCCTATTCTTCTATTGTTTCTAGTCATCCCTTGCTAGTTGTGTCCTCTTTTATCTTAATGGTTTTGTTTTAGTCTCATTCCTTGTGGGATTCATTTTGTTCACCTTTTTGGATACTATGTATTGGGTTTGGGCTCTTCCCATGTTTTATCTTAATTGAAACAAAATGGGATAGGATGGTAGTAAAGTTTAAAAATTAATTTATGCCTATTGACTATGAGTTTGAGCTATTGAATGAGTTACAAAATCTAAAGTAGGATAGGACAAAGAAGGAATATAATAAATAATTTTAAAAGATGATCATTAGTATTGGACATAGTCAAGTAATGAAAATATACAAGATATATCAATGTATTGAGAAGAAGTCTTCAATAATAAATGAGATTGGTGAGGCTAACAATGATAGAAGAGGAATTTAAATTTATAATGAAGGTAGAGGATAAACTAGAAAAAAAAATTGAATGTAGAAATAACTAACAAAAAGGAAGAGAAAGAAGATTCCAAAGGATAGATCTTAATATGATGATAAATTGCAATAAAGACATACATGCTAGAAAAGGGGTTAATACATATCATAATGAAGGAGGAAGTGATAATTATTACCATAATAATAGAGAACATATTGCTTCCTACCATAATTACAAAACATACATGTATCAAAGAGGTAGAGGAAAATATGGTAGAAATGATGGGAGATATTTTAGAGGAACTTGTTTAAAGTGTGGAGAAGGTCATAAATTATTTGAGTGTTCACAAGGTCAAGAAACCTCAAGAAAGACATATGAAGGTAGAAAAAGAACTACACATCTATCTAGATGAATAACCTAAAATATCACCTAATTTAGAAGATGAAATAGAAAATAGTGAATCTATTTTTATGAGAATCTAGCTTTATTGAAGTATGATGGTGAAGAATATCGCAGGTTTCATTATTGTGTGGGGATAATTTTATTTTTCCCCAAATTGGCCTACTCTGATTTGATTTGATAGTCAATCCTTATATTTTGATGCCTTTTAGACACAATGATAGGATTTGATTTGTGCCAAAATACTTCTAAATATATGCGACCTATAATTTTTTCATAAAATCCTAATGAGATTTGAATCAGTAATGGTCAATTTTTATGTTAGGTTCACCAATATGAATGATGAAAATAAAATAAATGATTTTTTTTTTTAATATATTAAAGTCAGCTTGATGGGGATGAACCCATTAATAGTGCATGAACTTACATTAGCCAAACACGAAAAAAGAAAAAAAAGACACAACGTATGCAAATGTAGATCATTGACCAGTCAGGTAAAAAACTATCCACAACCCACCACCATTGTTACTTAGACCTCCTTGTCACCCATCAACATCACCACCTCATTGGAGATGGCAGGGAGGGCTAGCATTGGCCCTGTGCATCCATTCAAAAAGGCACTAGAGAGATCCTTAAGGAGGTATATGTTACTCTTCACCTCCTTCAAATGTGCCTCCCCATCCTCCCCCACACACTGCGCAAGGAAATTAATCCACAGACAGTTGTAGTCCAAAGTGAGCTCTAGACATACTCCTCCCATGAGTCTTAAACCCGTGCCAACTATATTTCCATTTCCAAATAATATTCCATTCTTTCTTTCCCGCTTTCCTTCACCAGTTTCCTCATCAGCCAGTGGACAACAAACTTCTCCTCACGAGCATGCAAGAGCCATGCCAAAAACACGGAATCCAAATCCAATTAACATGGAAATGGTAGGAATAATGGAGGAATCTACAACCCAAGACCCTCTTGATGGATTCCAACACCTCTATATTTGTCACATTGAATACACTCCACAGCCTGCAATCTGCCACATAGCCTCGAAAGGCAATCTGTCTTTCTTTGGCACCCAAACAAATGATTGTATCCATTGCTATTGGCATAGAGGAGAAGCAACCAACCAAGATTTTAAGATGTTTCCACTGCCACCTTACACCTCTCCCATCACCTCCTTACATCGCCATTAATGGAACCTCGACCCCAAAGGATAAGAGACATCCTTCGTGTGTGTGAGTGTTGTTGTCTAATGTTTGGATGCCTCGTTAAACACCAAGCAATCAATAATGGATTTTGATAAAAGTTATACTTCCTCATTTCCCTCATGATACACATGAGTCACCTTAAACTCATAAAAATATTTTATATCTTCAACATGTGCAAAATCTTTTAGAACTTCTAATTGGGAGTGGCTTTCTGTTGGATGGTATTGATCATGATCATCGAGTCTCGCTAAGTGATGTGCAATTTTTTAATTTTTAATTGAATGCCAAGTTTTACCCATGTTGGCAATAAGTGTTTTCATTGATGTCAACTTAATATGAGTTGCATTGATGTGAAATGAGTATGTTGAAGTTTGTATATACTCTAGATATTGTTGGTGTGTAGAGTGCAAGACAACACTATAGTACAAAGTTGAAATGATAATCTATCTAATGTCTAAGCATGATTGCAAAGGTAGGTATATATGTCCTAATGTACATACAATATGTTTACTTTGATCACTACATTTTTTTGAACCACACATGAAGATAAGTTGCAAATTTTTTTGTTAAGCATTCATGGTGAGTGTCATGGGTCTCCAGTCTGCATCCTTCCCTGGGAAAGATTCAATCTTGTGGTTCAGATGATTCCGTTGGGAGAGATTCAGTCTTGCAGTTCAAATGATATGTTGTTTAAGTTATGAAGGTACCATATCCAAGAAATCAAGTCATCACACTTTCTACAATGAGAGTTACAAGTAACAGTGTTATGATTTGTACCCTAACAAAGGAATGTAATGATGAAATCCTAGCGGAATGCTCCATATTCTTCTAGAAGTGAAGGGATGACCTTGTAGTTTTCTAAATATGTTTAGTAATGATAAAACCATACTACTTGGTAGTGTTAGATGTTTTGATGGTCTGCACTTGATCATTTTTCAAATGACAGTTTGCTACAATATATCCAGATTGCTCTATTTTTGTATATTTAGTGGGTTTCTCCTCTTGCATCAACATATGATGATCAATTTCTTTAGGAGAAGGTTGAGGAGATATTATACATAATTTTCAATTCTTACTTCTTGGTTTGCATGGTAGTTTTGGTCTCTCCCCGGGTGTGCAAAGGTGAACAATTAGTAATTTTGGTAATGGTATTATTATTTAGGTTGACAGAATTGTCTCTATCATCAATAGTTGATCCCAATTAGTTAATTTTGTTTTCAAGAATGTGTTATGATGTGTTTGGATTCTGTAATACCATGTGCTAATCCACATTTTTTTATCTTGCAAATATTATACATAATTGAGTTGACTAGTGAGATATCAAGTGTTTCTTCTAGAGGTCATCTTGGAGCTGACCTAATAAAGGTTTTGAAGTTGTTGTAGAGGAAATAGAGAAGATAACATTCATTTGTGAAAGTGATATTTGATAGTGATTTGTGAAAGAGTAGAATTCAAAAGATGAAGTGTTTGAAATTAGAGTGAAGGGATAATTGTGGAAATAGCGACTACAACTTCAACATGTGTTAGATGCTTCTTTATAACACTTAATAATCTATTTTCTCATTCTAATTTTCATGTATCCTACTCTAAGACAGTGATTCTCATTAGGTCCTTTGCATCTAGCTCTAAGGTTGTATACCTTAGTCTACAAGCCCACAGGCAATGTGCCTGAAACATTGTAATTCTTGTTAGTAGTGAGCTACATATATTGTGAGTTGATCCTCACTGTGGTTTCTTTTCATTGGGTTTTTGATGTAGAGAAGGGGTGTATTATGACCAAAAAACCTTAAAAAACCAACCAAAAGTTCCTTTAAACATCAAACAATGGGATTTCCTTCACAAATCACCATTCTTCCTTGTAGCCTTTCAAAAAGACCTTTTTGGACATATCTTTTGGACCAGACCTGATCTATAGAAAAGGTGACCCATTTAAGATACCCATTGGATTTTCATACATATATCTCAAAATTAAGTAGAGTTCCTTTGTACAGAAAGGCTAAAAAATGGACTGTTCTCCTTTTGACTAGGCCTAATTGCACAATTAGGATTGACAACCATGAGGTTTTGGCACAAAAAAATGATTGGAACTACGCAAAAATGAAAGTAATAACTATTCCAAGAACATGGTAGGCCTCTACAACATAACACAATATTCATCCAACCCAAATACATAAGATTAAGTGAGGGTTTCAATAGATAGTCACCATTTAAGGGATTTTTATGATTGTTCTGAGAATCTATGAAAGCAGGCTGGTGAAAAGATCTCCTTCACATGTGCACATTATGATTTGCAACTTTGTGGTATTTTTTATAGACATCAATACAGACCTTTGTTCCAAATTTCAGCCTTTTTCATTGGATAAAACAAAAGTTATGCCATTTTCTATGTGACTGCAGACCCTTGGACAACTTTTAGGCAGTTTTTAGAAAAATGCTTGTAACTTATTCAAACATGGATGATAGTCTTCCAAACTAATTTCATTTGGAATATGATTCAATCCTCTATCATCTCCAATAAAGTTGAAGTCATTAAATGCAATTTATAGTCCATACGAAATAGTTTTCTTGTTGTAAAACAATAAAAATCTAGAAGTGGCAATCATTAGTTGGATCATAACTTCCACAAAACATAATGAAATTTCATGAAACAAAAATAAAATGAAAGCTAACTCAATCCTGTAACATATTTAATCATGTGTAGGCCAAAATAGGGCTGTATAGATCTGTACAATGCAAGAGAACAGATTGCTACATAGAAAAATGCACATAAAACAAGGGTTTCATTTATCAATACTTCAAATACACAATGTTTCCTCATTCTTTCATCATGATTTAAAATTTGGAGGGTTCCTCCATATATATCCCATCCATTCCAATTGCCTTTAACCACCTTTTGATTATTTTGTACATAAAACATCATTTTGTCACTTGTTGCCAAAGTTGCTTGACAACTTTTGAGCAACTACGATAACTTTTACATTTTTTGAACGATGAACCTTATAACACTTCAAAATGGATCAACATGATCCAAAATGATCATGAATGACCTTATTAGACTCCAAAGACACACAAACAACCAAAAACCAAAAATGACAACAAATCATGCCTATGAGGCTCCTAATGCCTCTGCATCATACTCCCCAGAGAGAAAAGATTCAAGGTCCCCTTGAATGGAGGTCTACACCAACATAACTAATAAACATCCAACATCCAAGAATGATTTTAAATCTTCCCCATTACCCACAACAACATCCCCTTTCAAAAGGTACAAATCAGAGATCAAATCTTCAACCTTGAAATCAACTACAATTCTTTTCACATCTACCCTTTGCTTGCATCTGCTAACTTCACTTTGTAGATGCTCCCTTTCTTGTAGATAGATTGCATGCATTGCAATAGAAACTTTCTCTCATTCAACAATTGTTTCATTTTGACCTTAGGTCTCTCACTTCTCAAATGTGTAATCTTAATAAGAGCATTTTGTCTCTAGCCATCATGGCCCCAAGCATAGACTCTTCTTCACAACTTTCAGTTTGTTGTCTTGGAGTAGCATTCTGCAATATCACCTTTTCATCCTTGGATGATACAATCATGATCTTGACCTTGTCTACATATCTTATCTTGTGAAGGGTTTCCTCAACATGATCCCAAAATGAAAAAGTAACCATTACCTTTGTTGTTTTGGTAACATCTTCTTCACCATATTGTGCATAACAATGTGCATACACTGCATTCACCTATCCTTTTTCTTTATAATATTTTTCATCTTCATTTTCATCTGCTACACCTGTAAATACATACTCACAAATATTGTTAGAAATAAAATATTGAGTCTTAATGGACCCATTTTCTTCACATTTTTTTCTCTTCCACAGATGGCTTTTGCTCTTCCATCATCAACAAAGACTCTCTAATGTCTGATTATATTGTCCTCTCTTGTCTTCTTCTCCTTTGAATGACCTTATTGATTGGCCACTTTATGCTCTTTCTTATTGGTAAATGCCAACCAATTTCTTGTTCTACCTTCTCAAGACACTGCTCCATCTCAAGATTCATTCTCTCTTCAATTTTTTCTTGAACTTCTTTCATTTTTTCCAAGGCTTGTCTCAACTCTATTATCTCTTGTTAAACATTTATTTATTTTTCCTTCTCATTGTTCTTCTGCATCTCACTTTTCTCTCTTCCTTTCTCTTGTTTCTTACTTGGTAACTCCTTACTCTTCAAGTCTCCACAGACTAATTTTCTCAAAATTTCCATTCTTCTTTCTTAAGCAAGTCTCTTTCATCTTGCTTCTTCTCAATTCACATTTCTTTTCCCTTGGCCTAGTCTTTTGGTATCTAGGCTCTTATCTTCAACCTGTAAAATATAATACACAAAATTCCAAAACTTTCTTGCCTAGATCTTTGGGATGTAATACTAATTTGATGCAAAGAAGGGGTGTATTATGTTCAAACAATCTCAAAAAACCAACCACAAGTTCCTCTAAACATCAAACAATGGGCTTTCCTTCACAAATCACTATTCTTCCTTGTAGCCTTTCAAAAAGGCCTTTTTGGACATATCTTTTGTACCAAACTTGATCTATAGAAAAAATGACCCATTTTAGATACCCATTTGGCTCTTTGTACACATGTCTCAAAATGAGGTAGGGTTCCTTTGTACAAAAAGACTTAAAAATTGATTGTCCTCCTTTTGACTAGGCCTAATTGGGCAATTAGGCTTGACAACCATGAGGTTTTGGCATAAAAAATGATTGGAACTACACAAAAATGAAAGTCCTAACTATTCCCAGACAATGGTAGGCCTCTACAACATGACACAATATTCATCCAACCCAAATGCATAAGATTAAGTGAGCGTTTCAATAGATAGTCACCATTTAAGGGATTTTTATTACTGTTCTGAGAATCTATGAAAGTGGATTGGTGAAAAGATATCCTTCACACATGCACATTATGATCTAAAATTTTGTGGTATTCTTATAGACATCAATATAGACTTTCATTCCAAATTTCAGCCTTTTTCATTGGATAGAACAAAAGTTATGCCATTTTCTATGTGTCTGCAAACCTTAAGACAACTTCCAGTCAATTTTTACAAAAATGCTTGTAACTTATTCAAACGTGGATGAATATCTACCAAAAAAATTGCATTCAGAATGTGATTCAATCCTCTATCATCTCCAATAAATTTCAGGTCATTAAATGCAATTTACATACTGTACCAAACAATTTTCTTGTTGTAAAATAGTAAAAATCTGGAAGTGGCAATCATGAATTGGATCATAACTTCCACAAAACACAATGGAATTTCATGAAACAAAAATAAAATGAATGATAACTCAATCCTATAATATATTTAATCATGTGTAGGGAAAAATAGGGTCGTATAGATCTGTACAATGCAAGAGAATAGACTGCTACATAGGAAAATGCACAGAAAACAAGGGTTTCATTTATCAAAACTTCAAATACACAATGTTTCCTCATCCTTTCATCATCATTTCAAATTTGGAGGGTGCCACCATATATATCCCATCCACTCCAACTTCCTTTAACCACCTTTTGATTAGTTTGTATATAAAACATCATTTTGTCACTTGTTGCCAAAGTTGCTTGACAACTTTTGAGCAACTATGACAACTTTTACATTTTTTGAACAATGAACCCTATAACACTTCAAAATGGATCAACATGATCCAAAATGGTCATGAATGACCTTATTAGACTCCAAAGACACACAAACAACCAAAAACCAAAAATGACAACAAATCATGCCCATGGGGCTCCTAATGCCCTTGCATCCGTTTTCCACGTAAAAATATTGGTGTCTTCATGTGATAGATGTGTTCTTTTTTTTTCATTTAATGTGATCTGGTGTTAATATTCAAATCAGAATGGTTTTTAATTTATGGTGATTCACCCCCCTCTCAACACATCTTTGTGCTCAACAATTGGTATTAGATGCAAGTTCCTTGAGAAGCTTAACAAGTAAGGTTGATCCTACTCTTGAACACATGGGGTTTGTAGCAAAAACCAATGATATGTTTATTCTAGAACAAGATCTTGAATCAATGGAACCTAAAGGTTGGGACATCAATCTGAAAGATTGTGAAGCAAATTTTGAAGGAGAAATTTGGTTTGCTCTTGAAGATCTGGATGAAGTAAGATTACAAAATATCAAATATGAACGCATGCTGGAAAAGTTAAAAGAGACAATTAACAAATTGAAGGCAAATGATATAGTCAAAGGAAGAAATTAGCAAACTCAAAGCTCAAATAGAAGGATGAAGTGAAATCTAAAGAAGTTGAGGATTTGATATCAAATTTAAAAAGAACAAAGTTAAAGAAGGAAAGAGGATTGAGGATTTCCTGAATACCGAGCTCAATGAAAAAATTATTGAATACTTAAAGCTTGAGGAAGAGATTGTAAAACTGAGATTTTTTTTAAAAAAACCTAAAGAAAAAATTGATAAAGGTCTAAAATTGGTAGGAGGCTCTAAAATTCTTGATGAGTTAATTAACTCTCAAAACCAATCATAAGAGAAATCTAGGCTTGGTTTTGAAAAAAGGGAAAGTCCCATGATCAATGCATTAATAAATCTGTATGGTAACTTCAAAGTAGAACTGTTTGAAGCAAGGGAGAAGAATTCCTACACTAAAAATCCTAAGGAGACATCCTCCAGAGATGTAAACAAAAATCATAATAGCAAAAAAGAAAGAGGATTCATTCCTGTTTGGAGAAAAAAGAAGAATTTCAGGAAGCTTGCTCCTAAACAAATTGCTCTTACCAGGTTCAATAGTAATTGCTATCCTTGTAATAAGTTTTGTCATAAGGAAGTTTAATGCATAAGAAATATGGTTCAAAATTATTTTAGGCCTCCAAGGTATAATGTTGTGAAAACTCAACCATTTCATGGTCAATGCTATGCTTGCAATAAATTTAGTCACTGGGCTAATGAATGCAAAAGTAAAATGATAAGGAATAGTAATGCTATGACCTCTAAATCTTTTGATGGTTACTACTACACATGCAACAAGTTTGGTCATAGGGCTGATAATTAAAGATCTAATGTGAGAAGAAGCATTTTTTCTCCACAAGCTAGTATCACTTGCTACAATTGCAATAAACTAGGACACATTGCTAGGTTTTGTAAGGGAAAAAGTGTAAGATCTACTCCTCAAAAGAAGCTTGTCATTAGTCAACAAATGAAGGATATGAATAAAGTTTTGCAAAAGGAAGAAAGTGGAATAAAGAATGAATTTGTATATCAACATGATGCATATGAGTCCTCTGGTAACTAAAGAGAGAGAGTATTGACTCAGGGAGAGTTGCAATTGCAAATCCTATCAAAACCTTGAAATATATGAGATGCTAAAAATTTCAACATAATTGAAAATAGTGATATGGCTTTGGTTGGTGATGATTTTGGAGAAATTACACCTTTTGTGGAAGTATCCTAAAGGATTATGGAGCTCAATGATATTACAAACAATAAAATGCTGCTAATGTCAAAATCGAAGAAAGATATTTGATGTGAAACAATTAGGGTCAGTATGAAGCGTATTTAATCTCAAATTGATCAAAATTAATCTCATTCAAAGGAATCAAGTGTATGCAAGTGCAAAGGAGGAAGAGAAGAAGACTCCTTGTGTGTTGTGAGAAAACCCTAACAATAGTTTTTCATATTGTTTTTGTTTTTTCTTTTAAAACCCTAGTATCAAAAAGTGGTATCATGGCTACACCAAATGTCATTGATGTTACTGAGAGGCCAAGGCCCAAATACATAAAATCTCCATTCAAAGCAATGGAGGTAGAAAAAGACAGTGCATTTTTAGAAGTTCTGAGTGTTGTGTCCTGCGAAGACATAAGAATTTACATAAATACTCAGTTGAATGAAATTAAGCATACATCTTTGTTTGAAATGGTATGACATGAGCTACTAAATGAGAATGGAGGATATAAGCCAAAGTATAGGAATATTCTTGCAAAAGGGTTGGACATCTGGAAAGAATTTATAGACTTCTATAAAATTGAGGAATGGGTAAGAATCATCTTGAGCCATATTCATGACAATTTCATTAGGTTAGACAAACCCTACTTGATCACAATGGATGTCATTATAGTGGTTACTGGTCTTTTCAACTCCAAACCAACTCCAGTGTTGAAATCTATAAAGAATGAAACTGCTATGGAGTTTATTGGTGCTAAGTTGGATAAGAGAACTCTAACATTAAAGGATATAATAGATCATGGTGTCTAGTATGCTGCAACGGGTATTGCATACAAAATCTATTTCACAAATAGGGAAGGGTCTACCACTTCCACAACTATTCACATTGTATATCAAATGATGAAGGAAAATGCTAATGTTGACCTATGTGAGATGTTGAGAGAACAACTAATGGAGAACCTAAAAAGAACAAAGGAAACCAAGTATAACTTTAGGTTTGGTTCTTCGATCATATGTCTTATTTTTTCTTCCTAAATGAATTACCTGGCTTCAAAGGAAAAGATTGGGATAAATTCACTCTGGTATCTACACGAATCAAGAAGCATATGGATAGTTTTCAAGATGAATAATCATATACTACCATGTACCAGGGTTTCTTTAAAAATTTGCAAACAAAGTTGTAGGGGAGGTATAGGATACTATCTAGTTTGGTATAGAAGCATGAAAATGAGATAAATTTTATGGTAAATAAGGATCATTGTTTTATGGAAGCAGCTGAACCTAGAACTGTTTGGATATCTGAGCTACCTTATGAGGTTGAGGATGAATTTGTACAAAGTTACATAGATATTCTATTGTAAAAACCTAAGGATCCTAAAATCAAAATATTTGGTACATATAGAGAGATCATGGATGAAATTTACCAAAAAGAGAGAGAACAAACTAGTGAAAAGAAAGTTTAAAAAGTATTGAAAGAACTGGGTGCCCCAAGTTACTCAAAAATTAAAAGAAAAGAGGAGCTTTACAAGATGCTGGGCACCTCTTCAAAAAGTACACATGATGTTTCTGTGGAGGCTTCCAAAGCTAAATTTTCTCTTCCGAAAGATAGTCCTAGTCCAAGGAGATCTGTTACAACCTCTCTTATTGTTACATTTGCTTTGTTGCCTTTTGATCCACTCAAACAACTGGTAGTAAAAGAAAAGCTACACCTCAAATCACTTCAGAGAAAAAAGTCACTAAATTTGGACATGTCAGGCCTAAAAGAAAGGAAAAAAGAGAGAAGCCAAAAGAGGAAGAGTTGGATGATGTTGAGGAGATTGAAGAAGATATACGTTTACAAAAGAAGAAGGGGAAGAAGATTGCAAAAGAGAGTATTGAGCAATCCCCTAGGGTTACACATGGTCCTCTTGGTTTTGGGGCCATCTTGAATGGAATGGTTGAACATTGTCTTTTGGAAAGTGCAATGGATTTTCATTTGGAGGTCCCTTCAAGAGACAAGAAAATGATTGAGAAAGTTGGCATTGAATATATGCTTATGAAAAATATTCCCTTCAATGAAATTGTCAACAAAGCTTTGGATAGCCTTATTGAGGCACTAAGACATAGAAGAGATGAAGCTATCAAGGTTGATGAAGAAATGAAACAACAAGCAATTGATAAGTTTGGGATCTTAGTCTCCCAGGAAGAGAAACAAAATATTATCTAGAGACAAGCCAAGGAGCTCCACACCAAAAGAAGAATAGATCTATTGAGGAGCTTGGATGAAAATGTCAAAAGGAAGATCCTAAATGAAACTGGAGATACTTAAAAGATCATTAATGAATTGCACAGTGAAATTGATTCACAAGAACCAAATTCAAAGACATAAATATATATGCTAAAAAAAAAGTACAAGGACCCTCCAAATTGCAAGAAGGAGATGGTATCTCCAATATGCATGAAGTACAAATAGTCTCAGGTATGGGGAAGGAAAAGGAAGAAGAGAAGGCAACCAAGACTCTTGAAGAAATAAATATGGCTTAGGTGAGTTCTAAGGATGACACTATCTTGCAAAATATCCTTGATGTATCTACTCAAGATATAGATCTATTTGTTTTTTAAGGCAATGAGACTAATGTTGATAAGAAGCAATATGAGGAGTTTGCTCCTCTGATGGATACTAATGCACAAGGTGCAAATGGTTAAGTTGAATTTGGTGTCCCTCCTCTGAAACATAATGTTGCTTCTTTGAAAAATTCAGGAAGTAATGTGTAGATGAATAATAATAATCCTGAGATTATTCAGGATACAAAAGAGAAGGTTGTTGAGAAGCAAGATGCTTATGTGGGTAAAGGTCAAATTTCCTCATCTTTAGATTCCCTCAAAGACCTATTGTCTTTGCATGTGTAGTTCCAATTGGTGATAACACCTCAACTTTTGCATATGCCCACTCATGAAGGTCAGGTAGATCTATCTAATATACATCTTCCCTTCATAAATTATAACTTGGTGATATTATGCATACCTTTGTAAGGAAGGAAATCTTACAAGAACATGTAAAGGAAAGTGAATTGATTAATAATGTTGTAAAGATCATTTAGGAGGGGTTACCGGAAGTAAACATTGGTGTTTCCTTGCCTCCATAGCATAAATTAAAGCTTTTGATGGATTCCTTCAAGGATCATTCCTCTCACTTGGAGAAAAAGGCAAAACAAGAGGCCATGAGAAAAATGAATGATAAAAGAATGGTAGAAGTATCAATTTTTATTGAAGTGGCCAAGATCCACCAAAAATATCAAGGATCAAATTGAATCCATTGAGTCACAAATTACTAAATTGGCCAGGGTATATCATGATTTATCAAAGTACATGTAAATGGTTCAATAAAATCTCAAATAGAAAATATTGATTTATAGTTGACATTCCTTGAGGACCATTGAGAGTAGTTAAGAAAAAAAATTGGTTAGTTGAGGGGAGCAACCAACTTGAGACTTCTTCACTTTCAGATTGCTTCTAAATGCAAAAAATATTCATAAGAAAATGAAGGCTCCAAATAATACGAAGGAGGTTGATGATTTGTATATATAGTGTGAATGCCAAAATATTATTCTCTTCAACAAAAGTAGATTGGGTTGCAACTTTGGCACAACTCAAAGAAATTCACTAGAAAAGTCTACCTTCTAAGGAAGGTACAAAGGTATAAGCAAGATAATTTTGTTGTTTGTATAATTTTTGTGGAGTACTAAAGTATCCTTTTTAGTTTTTTATATATATATAACATCAGTTTTGAGGCATCTCCATCTCATGGGGAGTATTGTTTCCAAAATCCATATAGTAAGGGTGAGTTCATATAAATTTTGGGCCGATATAAGTAAGAAGTTTCTATGCACTTTTCCCTTGATGTCAAAGGGGGAGAGATGCATATGCGTGTTTCCATCAATGACAAAGGGGGATATTATTGGCAATAAGTGTTGCAATTGATTTCAACTCAATATGAGTTGGATTGCTACCAAATGAGTATGTTGAAGTTTTTATATACTCTGGAGATTGTTGGTGTGTAGAGTGCAAGACACCAGTGCAATACAAGGTTGAAATGATGATCTATCTGATGTCTAAGAATGATTGCAAAGGTAGGTATATATGTCCTAATGTACATACAATATGTTTACTTTGATATCACTCTATTTTGTTGAACAACACATGAAGATAAGTTGCATAATTTTTTGTTAAGGCATTCATGGTGAGTGTCATGGGTCTTTGGTCCATATCCTTCTTCTAGGCAAGATTCAGCCTTGTGGCTTAGATGATATTTTGTTTAAGCTATGTAGGTACCTTATCTAAGAAATCAAGTCATCACACTTTCTACAGTGAGATTCAATGGTTTTGATAAATTTCGAAGACAACATGCAATAAATGTAATTAATAATAATGTGACTAAGTGCTTAAGACTAGGAGCAACAGAGAGGGACACAATGGTTGTGAATGTGACCTAATGTAATAATTAGGGTTTCAATCATTTTTTAATGGAAGGGTTGATGTGGTTTATACAATTGATACAATAGATTGAGTTGTGACTAGTGAGTGATCCCTTATGATAAATGTTGTGGGGAACTATCATAAGGATGGATTGATCTAATTAATGGATGATGGGTGATCAAAATGACATTGAGATGATATTCTTAGATACATAATTTTAAAAAAATGATGTAAAAATCAATTAATTAAAAGTGAGCTATCTTAAACATATAATTGAATTTAAGATCAAATCAAAAGAACACGTAATTTTAAACAAAGCCAAGATTGTACCTACAATTTTAAACCTAAAACAAAAAGTTGTAATCAAATATTTAGAAATGTTATGTCAAAGCCAATATATTATTTTTGAGAGACAATTCTAATATGAGATCGATTTAAAATGGCAAATGTGAAGCCTTCACTTTGTGAAATATTAATGTTTTAACACTATGAAAAAAATTCACTAAAGATAATGGGTTGTAAAGTATTCTCAAATATTGAATAATAAAATATTAGATTTTAGATGTTTAAAATTTATATTAATTTGGGGTTGTTTGTTAGGGGTTTAAATGAAATGGTTATATGATTGTATTTAATCATTTTATTGCAAAATATAATAAAAATATTAAGAAGGCAATATCAAATGAAAGTGGAGATTTTGGATAGACTATAAAAAATTATAAACTTGTATGTATATACCCATCACAAAAAATTGCTTGATAGATAGAGTTAACAGTCTAATTTAAATTGTTTAATAAATGTAATGTAAAAATTCAAATATAAAAGAAATATATATAGAGAGAATATTTTTTCTTAACCAACATTATCTTCAATTTTTTTAAAAGAGGGAGGGAAAACATATATATATATATAAAAATATATTAAATATTAAAATAGAAATCATTTTAAAAGGTAAATTATATATTAAAATAAGCAATAATGTATTTTTTTTTTTTTAAATGGACAGTACTCCAACATCCATAATAACCTTCTTTAACTTTATAAATAAGTCCTTTATAACTTTTAACAAAAACTGCACACTAAAATTAAACATTCAAACTTAAATCTTAAAACTAAGATTACTTTTTAACATCTCTTTCGAAACCTTAATAAATGTTGACAGCTGCAATGAGTAAACAGATTCATTAAGTTACCCTCCATCTCACCCACTGGCAGTCATTTGGTCTTTGTAACAGCTGGTTCTATGGAGGGTGAGAACATACTCAATTTTCAGTGCCCCCCCATGTTTTGTAACTGATGATTCTATGGAAGGTGCTGAATACGCTGCTACCCAGGTGACAATGAAGTAAGTTAGTTCTCAATCAGTCACCATTTCACCAAAAGTTTTGACAGCAAAATAAAGAAAAAAGGCTACTTTATGTACTTCTGATGACACTTATTCTTGTCATCTATTATTGAGACAAGACATGAACAAAGAAACAAGAAAATACAATTAAATTTGTTCCTACTGATCTTGATTGTTGCCCAATATCAAGTTGTCCAGAGTGATCAAGTAGTGACAAGTTGGGAAAGGGTATTGTGGACAATAAGGCCAAAACATATCATACTCCCACCTCTTCAGTCACCTGGTTTTGCCCCCCAGACAGTGTTCAAAAGTGATGTCATGGTCTCATTCTACATAAACCTGAATCAATTATTCTTACAGCAACCTAACAAAATGAGAAAGTAGCTAACATGCAATGGATAAAGATGTCACAAACATATCACCTCCTACAAGGAATGTACTCAAGCTAAGCATATGAAGAAATAGCATTTCATTGGCTTATCAGAGGACACATGAGGATGTAATCTCAATGAGAGATTTTATGTGTTTTGTGCTTTCTACTAATGTTTGTTCTGCGTTGAGCTAAATTGTGGGGCTCTGATAATGACCATTAGTGTTTGATGAATCTCTTGTGAAAGTCTTTTTCATATATTTTATGATTGTTTTTATAATACATTTATGTTTCATTAGTTAGTAAAAATATGTTATTTTGATTCTCTTTTCTATATATAAAACAAGATATAAGCATTGTATATACTTCATATTTCATAAGCATGTATAGGTTTTTTTCCTTCTTTCTTACCTCTAAGTTCAAGTCATTGCAAATTTATAGTAAATTCAAACTATTAATGTAAATTCTAAAAGAAATTTTATGGAAAGATATCTTTAAAAAAGAAAGGAGAATAAAATTTATTTTATATAAAAAAATATATTAAATAAATAAATAATGTAAGCATTTAAAACATAATAAATGTATTATATTTTTTTATTCATGGAAAGTTTTCGGTTTATATGAATAAGAAAGAAAGAAAGAAACAAAATAAGATAGGAGTTACTAGATGTTGGATGGTTCAAATTAAATTTTGAGGTCCGGTGCCTAAATGAAATTCTGGTTTGTTGAGAGTAGGCTGCATAATGAGGAATTATGATGGCACTGCGATTGGTGCAACAAAAAAAACTTCCAATAGGAACAAATAATGAAGTTGAATTCCAAGTGATATTCTTAGGTCTCACAATGGGAATTAAACTTGGTTTGAATCGTCTAATTATAGAGGGGGATTTACTATTTATCAATGCCATAAAAAATAACAAATGCCCAAATTGGAAGTTAAATAACATTCTTTATTGCTATTGAGAGTTGATGAATAATTTTGAAGCGTTTCAAGTAAAGCAGTGTATCACGAGGCAAACAAAGAGGTTGACTAGTTGGCTAACATGGCTATCAACACAATCGGATAATTTCAAGATGGTGGAGAGGCAAACACGTGGAGTAATTTCAATGGGGATTCTCCTTTCCTTTGTATGATGAATCAATAAAATATAGTGTGATTTGAATGAGATGCCCAACCCTTTTGTCCATGAGAAGTCCTTGCAAAGGCATATAAATGAACTAGAGAAAATGATGAGAGTTACCTTCAAAGTGCAACAAGGTGAGATAAAAATGGAATAGTTATCATGGGCATGGCATTTAAAAGAATGGATACCATTGATTGTCTCAATGCAAATTTGAGACAAATGTGTTTCCAAGGAGAGATTTATGGGTTGTGCTTGAAGAAAGTTTTCAAATAAAATTCTTCTATTGTTTTGCATGTGGTAAGAATGTCCTTGGGTAATAATTTCATGTCAATTACTCTCAAATATTGGTGTAACATGGGCATAGCCTCTATGTTTGTAGCTTTTATGTTGGACTTAGGTGAATTGAAGGACTAAATTAGAGTAGTCATAGAGACACTGATAAATACAAGATGGTGAGGAGGTTTGAAGAAAATAGTGGATGAAGTGGTGTTGGGTTAGGGGTTTCTTCTATGTTAGGTTATTTGACCCTCCATCAACCCATTTTTCTCAATCAAGGCCATGGGTATTGTTCATCATGAAAGTGCTCAGAGAAGAAGAGAAGGAATGCAAGAAAAGGGAAAAATGGAGTTTCAAATTCCTTTGGTGTGGATTGTTCATTCATAATTGTTATAGAGGATTTAGAATCATAAGATGAGGATGAGCACATCTTAGGAAATTTCCAGCCATTTATGACAATTTCGACATAATCCAAATAGAGAAAATCATGCAAGTTACTAGTATTCATAATCCATATGTAAAATAATAGACAACACACCATCAAATATGAAACAAGATATACCCTATGGAAACCCTCAATAGGGAAAAATCTAGCCTCCAAAATCATCCACCATTCACATATTATTCAACAATGAAACCATTTCTATACATCTTCAAAGTCCTCCATGAACACTTCTGAAACACAAGCTCTCTTCAAGAACTCCATGTGAACAAGCATGTAACCACACATCCCATGCCATGCTTCAAACCTCACAAATGGAAATGATGTAGGAGAATCTGTGGCTCAGTGCAATCCTATGTCAACATGAAGGTGTCATTTTTCATTTTTTGCAATTTTATTGTGTTGAATTTCATGTTTGATGATTGAAATTCATATTTTGTTGTGAATTTGAATGTCTTGTAATGTGGGAAAACTAGAATTTGAATTTGATTTCAACTTGGGTCAAATTGGTGAAAGGGAATCATGGAGAATATGTTTTAAAACTGAAAAAGTAGAACAAAAGCAAGTAATGGCATGGGTTTTTAGGAGCCATTAAGACCATTTGTAACTCCTATTTTAAATTCTCACAGATCCTAAAAAATAGGAACCCATGAGATGGGTGCCCAAATTAAGGAATCTGCTTTTTTTTTCTTTATTTGTGAAAGCACAAAAGCCATTTAAAGCCCATATTGCATTTTGACCAAGTATGGAAAATTAAAACATTTATTTTATTCATGTTTGAATATTAAATTGAATTTTATTTACCCTTCTTGGAGGTGGGGCATTGATTTTCCTGGGGTGCTTTGGAATGAAAGCAAAATGATAGTGAAATGCAATAAAATTACATTCTAGGAAATCATGAATGGATAAAATTGAATTTCTTTCATTTTTGGAGAAGTTTTTCAGAGAAGAAAAACATAGGAAGAGGAGGGTGTAGCATACCTTTAGATGGTGATTCCATTGATGGATTGGCAGATTTGTGAGTGTTGATAGAGGAAAAATCTGCACAAGTTGTGTAGATTGAATACATTGTTTGTGAAGTGATTTGAAGTTGCAGGTGTTGGAGAGAAGATTGATTCCAGGGTTTGATTTGCTGCTGCAAATCAAATTGTATGTGATTTTCAGGGGTTTCTTATGGATTTTTACAACCTTTATCCATGATTGGATTGTAATAGCTTGATTTCCCATCTATTAATTCAAAATTTACCAATTGCACATTGCAATCAGGGCTTGGAAATTGTGTTTCAATTTCTCTGTGTTGAATATTATTTGTAAGCTTTTCCAATTTCATTTGTAGCAAATTAATTTAATTTAAATAGCTCATACATTAGTGGTATCAGAGCAAGTTGATCCTAAGAGTGTAAGTAGACCGCCAAAGAGAGGCAGTTTACACCAGGACTTGTGAATTGTGGTGTTGCAGAGAGGTATGGCAGGGGAGCTCCACATGGTAGGGGTAGAGGAAGAGGAATAGTAGATAATTTTGTTAGAAATGATGAATTTAGAGCCTTGAGAAGGAAAGTTGAAACTTTGCAAAATGAGATAAGGAGAGGATTTGCAAGAATGAGAGACCCAAGAAGTGAAGATGATGAAGATGAAGATGAAAGTACAGAGAATTCTAGTTTGGATATTGAGTAAAGAGAAGAAATTGTAGCAATTGCAAATGACCCATTTCTGAAATCTTTAACAAAAATGGGAAAGAGACTGAAGATGGAGGTACCTACATTCAATGGTAGTTTGAACCCAAAAGAACTGATAGATTGGCTTAATGAAATGGAAGGGTATTTTGAATTTGAAGAGGTAGAGGATCCTGATAAAGTGAAATTTTCTAAGACAAGGCTGAAAGGATATGATTCAATATGGTGGAGAGAAGTCTAGTTAGAAAGGGGAAGAAGAGGAAAATATAAGATTACCAAATGGGATAAAATGGTGGATAAATTAAAAAGATAGTTTATCCCAACAGATTATGAATTAGATTTTCTCAAGAGGATGCAAGGTTTGAAGCAAGGAAGCAAAACTGTTAAAGAATATACAGAAGAATTTCATATAATCCTCATAAGGATTGGACATTCATAAGTAACCAAGGAAAAGATTGCAAGGTATATGAACGGGCTGCAATTAAGAATTCAAGAAGAAATGGCATTGGTTAGAGTTGTGACAATGGAAGATGCTTATCAAACGACATTAAAGATAGAGGAAATATTGAACAAGAAATTTGAAAGCAAGCATAAAGAAAGTGGGTGTGGAGGCAAAGTAGGAGGAAGAACATATAAAAATGAAGGAAATCAGCAAAAGGGTTCCAAGAATGAAGAGGGCAGCAATAGGGAAGCAAAATATGAGGATGGACAAAGCTCAAGAGACCTAAATTTTGGAGGTAGAGGTAGAGGACCTGGATATGGTGGAGGCACATTTAGAGGCACTTGTCACAAATGTGGAGAAGAAGGGCACCGAGCCTATGATTTCCCATAAGAAGATAAACCTATGATTAACCTCAAAAAGTGTAGCTTTTTGAAGAGGGAATTGGTGTATTTAGGCTTTTTTGTTTCAGGGGAAGGCATCAAGATGGACCCGCAAAAGGTAAGAGCTATTCTAGAATGACCAACAAAAAGGAGTGTAATAGAGGTGATATCATTTCATGGGTTAGAAAGCCCTTATAGGAATTTAATCAAAGGTTTTAGTAGCATATGTGCACCACTAACTGAAACTATGAGGGGTGATAAGAAGGAATTTAAGTGGACTACAGGGGTAGCGAAGAGTTTTGATTTATTGAAGAGTAAAGTGACAATGCAACTTGTTTTAGCACTTCCAGATTTCAGCAAGGTGTTCCAAGTGGATTGTGATGCAATTGGTAATGCTATTGGAGCTGTTTTGAGCCAAGAAGGTAAGCCTATTGCATATTTTAGTGAGAAGCTAAATGATGCTAAGAAAAAGTATTCAGTTTATGATCAAGAGTTTTATGCAATCATTCAAGCACTTAAGAAATGGAGATATTATCTTATGCCAAAAGAATTTGTTTTATATACCGATCATCAAGCACTCCAATACTTGAGTATTCAAGGGAAGTTGAGTCAAAATCACATGAAATGTGTTGAGTTTTTACAAACTTACACATTTGTTTTGAAACATAGGAGTGGGAAGTCTAACAGAGTTGTTGATGCTTTGAGTAGAAGACAAGGTTTGTTGATTGAAATGCAGGTTGAAGTTGTGGGTTTTGATGAACTCAAGAATATGTATGAAGGAGACTTAGATTTTGGAGAGGCATGGAAGGCTTGCAAAGAGCCTATTGCAACAAATGGAACCAAATGGTTGGATTACCTAATCCAAGATGGTATGTTGCTTAAAGGTAACCAATTATGCATTCCTAGAAGCTCTATGAGGTTGAATTTAATTAAGGAGAAACATAGTGGTGGACTTGCAGGGAATTTTGGTTTTGATAAGACTATTTCATTGGTTGGAGAGAAGTATTATTGGCGACAATTGTAGTAATATTTAAGTAAATATGTGCAAGGTTGTAGAGTATGTCAAGTTGCAAAAGGGGTGAGTCAAAACACTAGTTTGTATAAGACACTACCAGTACCAGAGAAGTCATGGGAGGACATAAGTATGGATTTTGTTCTTGGTTTACCAAGGAAACAAAGAGGACATGATTCTATCTTTGTTGTGGTAGATAGGTTCTCTATAAATGGCACATTTTATACCTTGTCATAAGACTAATGATGCGGTAAATGTTGCAGATTTGTTTTTCAAAGAAGTGTTATGCCTTGAGTAACCACCCCATTTTAAATTTGTTTAAAATAGGTCCCCCTTGTTCTGTTCTATTTCCTTTGGCCTTTTGTTTTCTGCTTTGGTCATTTTCGTTTTGTTCTGGCGGACGCAGGACCGGGACCAAAACTGAACTTTGGAATTTCTTCTAAGTTTTGGTTTCTGTTCCGTTCCCGGTTCCAGTTCCGCCCCTTTGCGTTTGTTCTTTGTTATGGCAGACACGGGACTTGGAACAAAACTAAACTTTAGAATTGAAAAATTTCCAGGTTTTGGTTCCGTTCCGGTCCCGGTTCCACCAGTCTTGTTTGTTTGTTTTTCCTTTGTCCCTTTTTTTTGGTCGTGGGTTGTTTTCTCCCCTTCTTTTTCTTCTTTCTCGTCTTCTTCCTCATTGTATCGTTGTATGTTGTCAGAGGCGAGATTGGGATGGAGTCCAAACTTGAAACTTGGAAAAGTTTCAGTGTCGGATTTGGTTATGTTCCCGCCCCTGTTGTGGTTTGCCTGGGATCGGTTTTTGCTCCGATCCCGCTTGCATTTGTTCCTAGGTTACATTACCTTTTGCAGACGTGGAGCCAGAATGTGGGCTAGACTTGGAAATGATGGTTATTTCCATGTTCGGTTCCCATTCCGACCCCGGTCCCGGTTCCAGTTTCATCTTGGCTCTGCCCCCACCGGTATTAAAGGAAAGTGTGTTTTTGGTTCGGATTTGGTTTCACCTCTGCCAGAGTTGGGTTTTTTTTGGCTAAGGATATATGAAAGGAAGAATGAAGAATGGTGTATTTTCTATGCTTCAGAGGACTAATGAAGGCATTGTTTTGCAGGGTTAAAGCATGTCGAGAGCACATGATGTCGTTTCACAAGAAGATCAGCCCGCATAAAGGTTCTAAGACGAGAAGAAAGCATAAAGGGAGAGGCCGCGAGTCTTAATGATAGATGGGTGTCTGCTGGAAAAAGTAGATCGACATTAATGACAATGCTTCAGAACATTCAAAGCAGCTTTGCGGGAGCAATTTTTGAGGTTGAGGATGAAGCGTGTGATGTCTTAATGGCAGACACGAGGGCTGTGAGTTAATGATGGTGGTTGTAAAAGATTTGGAAACCATGCCTAAGGGAGATCTTTCATCGACATGAGCAGAGTATGTGCATTTAATGCATCCTTGACTTTGTTCAAACTCTTCTAGGGCAGACATATTATGGAACCGACTCATTTTGTAAACCCTAAAACGGGGGCCGATGCATTTTTGGCATTTTGTATATATGGCACTTTTGCCTCTCTGTAAAAGGAGGAGGAGACATACAGAGACATACATATAGAGATAGACATAGATAGCATTTTCCTTTTGATCTTCCTTTTTCTTCAGTTAAGAGTTAGCAAGTTAGGGTTAGAAGATAGAAACACTTGAGAGCATAAATAGAGTAGGAGTTAAGTTTGGCAGAAGGAAGTGATGTATCTTCCAGTTTTTCTTAGTATAGATGGAGATAATTTGAAGACATGGATTTTCTATACGCTGGTGATTTTTCTAGATTTGTAAATGTTGTTTATATGTTTCACCAATAGTAGAAGCAGCCAGATTTAAATCTACTTCATATTGTGCTCCAGAATGGTATTTATCTTGGGTTAATTATTTGATTTGGAAAGCTTTCAAGGAATAAAATTTTATCTTATGTTTTGTTTAAATAGTGATTTGCAATCTACTGTTGAAGTTGGCACTGTGAATAAATGAAACTGTGTATTAATTACAAGTTAATTTTATTCTGCAGTTTTAGTTTAGGAATTCCTTGGAAGGTAACAAGTCTGATTAAGTTGGATGAATCAACATTTTATTCAGTATAAAATTTTTGATCTATCTTTTTCTATTTCTTTAAAACCACTGGTTAAAGTAGGTTTAAATATATGTTTGATCTTATAACCATCCAGAAGCTCAACACCAGCAGGCCCCTTGAACATTATAGTTACAACAACCATTGAGTGAAATCAGCATAGTCGAGAACCGATTACCAGGACCTTGGGAGTTAGATATCCATTTGTTATCTTTCTCTTTCAGGAGAAATAGAATAGTAATATTATGTTTAATGTTGTTGTGTTGTTTTGACCATCAACAGATCTGGCGCTAGAAGGAGGGCCCAGAAGAGCAAACTGGATAATATTGGGTTTTTCTAACCAGAAAGGTCCCATAGAGTTCTTCGATCAACTGACAACCCACCACCTTTGATAGAACTCAAGATCCCAACAAGACACAAGATTCACAAGACAGGGGCAACCATTATACCACGCTTGTTAGCTCCACTCACTCCACCAAGATTTTCACCAATACCTCGGTGGAGACCTGTCAATCCACCACCGAATCCATCTCAAGTGCCATTATAGCTGGTTCAACCCATCCAACAGCTGGCTCAACCCCCACCACTTCCACCAATGGAATTTTTTATGAATAATCCCTCTCCATTAGGGACTATTCCTAGAGGCTTTCATGATATGGCTAAGAATCCTGAGAGATTTTGTCCCAAATACATTCATGGAAAATCAAGGAGTGCTGAAGAGCACATACAAGCTTTTAAGGACGCTTGTACCAGAGCCCAGATAGCTCACCATGACGTGGTTTGTAGATTGTTCCCTTATTCCTTAGGGGATATGGCTTACAACTAGTACCTAAATCTTCCACAAGGTTCTATTTTGAGCTGGACAGACCTAGAAAATTATTTCATCAATCAGTTTAGAGTTTATGTAGATCCAGCCATCTTGTTCCACCAATTTTATACTATTAGGAAGGAGCCACGTGAATCCCTGCCCTTGTTTAATACTAGGTTTCAACGAATGTATAGGAGACTGCAGGACCCCTATCTAGTTGCTGAGAATAGTGTCATTCAGGCATATTTTAGAGTTATAGACCCTTTACTTGGCCTATTCCTACAAAGGACATATCAACCAACGGATATTGATTCCCTGTCTAAGGTTTATCATCTAGCCATCAAGCTGCAACAATAAACTAGCTCTCAACAAGGAAGTTTGGGAGGAGGTTTTTCTTCAATGGGATATCAGATGCCTAACCCAACCCATTTATTTAATACTATCCCAGGAATGTCTCCTTCCCATTATGGACCTATATCTGAGTTGCAGACTCAATCTCCTATTCCATTCTTTGCCAACGAAGCTTCTGACTTCCTTCAACAATCGCAGGCTCATCATAGTCTGCATGGTCATCATAACCAAGCTGGAATACCAAATCTTGTCGGTCAACCACCTGTTGCTAAGAGTGTTGAAAGTGAAAAGACAGTTCAACTCACAAACGAGGTGGAGACCTTAAAGAAAAATCTGTCTCAAGTCACAAATGATATGGCTCAGCTTAAACTGAACCCCTCTCAGAACCAAGTTAATTACCCTAATAAGAGTAATAACAATCAAGGTAATTATCCGAACAACTACAATCACAGCCAGAGGAATTATCAAGGCCAAAAATTCCCTAACCAAGGGTATCAAAATCAGAATAGGGGATCTAACTAGAGGCCAAATAACAACAGACAATGGAATACCGGGCCAAATAATGGTGGAGTTCCTCACAATTATCAAGCTAATGAGGACAGGCCACATGTTGCGAATGTGGCTGACCTCAATTTTATGACTAACTGGTGTAGGTTGCATGATACTGTAACTCATTCCGAGGTAAACTGCCCTGAAATTGAGAATGTCGTGAAGATGGCACAGGTAGATGTCCAAACGTTCCAAGGGAATTCAAACAAAGGAGGTGGCTGAGTGGATACAACTATGACTTATGACCTCTTTGAAGAAGAACCATCATTCCCAATGCAGAATGAGAATGAACTAGAGGAAGATGCGTATGATGCCCAAGCCTTTCAGACAAAGGGGGGACACTTTTTAAGAAATCAGAATAAGGGTCCGTTCACTATATCAACACCACCTAACCATATGGTGCCTTTGAATCAAAGTATTGATAACAACCATTCTCCACCAAAAGGTTTTCCTTACTCCCACAACAAAGGTAATTCATCTGGTGTTTTCAAAAGAAATCCAAGCTATAACATAGAATTTGATATTGTTTCAGAGATGCAGAAACAAAAAACCTCTTTATGATACTTTGACATCCTAAAGTGGTGCCCTGCCCAACGAGAGATAGTGCTGAAAGCTTTGGAAGAAGCTAATAAATCAAAAGGGAAAACCAAGGTGGCACCCACTACAGACATGAATGTAGCTTTGTACAGAAGCAAGGTAGGTACCCCACCATTTCTTTTAAGTTTGAGAATTTGTGGGAAAAATCTACATAATTGTCTGCTAGATTCAGGGGCTTCCGGCAATGTTATGCCATTTTCTATATGCTAGAAATTGGGATTGAACCATGTCCAAACAAACAAGAAGGTCATCCAACTCGATAAAAAAAAGGTTAATGTAGTTGGAGAATTGAGAAATATACATGTGCAAGTAGGGTCCGACCCTAGGATTTTAACCAATATGGATATTCAAGTAGCAGACATTCCTGAGACTTATGGTATGCTGTTGAGCAGAGATTTAATGAAAAGTATAGGGGGATATCTCTCCCTTGAATTTTCACACATGTGGCTACCATGGAGGGGAATGCCTACGCAGATTAGGATTGAAAGCGAACCTCGCCTTAAACATATCATCATTGAATATGACTATCCCAACGAGGTAGCTTATTTTGAAACTGAGATAGGGGTTTATAAAAGAGAGGAAATTCTAACCTTTTCGGTTCTTAATTCTAAAGATTCATCAATAAAAAAATTCTCGGATCCCATGATTAATGTAAACCAACAAGTATTGATCAAGAAGCTGCAACAGGATCAGCTAGTCTTAGGGGAAGATATCGATTTGCAGAGTCTTCTACTCCCTAATTGGTGTAGAGTACACTACCAAGATCATCCGGAACTGACTTGCCAACCCTGCATCAACATTTTAAATCATGTTTCTCAAACCGACGAGACTAACCCAAGTCACCTTGAGACCATTTCAGATCACTTTTCATTCAAAGCCAAAAATGCAATAATGTTAACTAGGGATAATATACCTTTAGAGGAAGTCCCTCCTCAAATTGAACCTACCCCGGTTATAATACTGAACCAACATAGTTACGATGAACAACCCCAAGGTTTGTTTGATACCCCTGCACTCACAAGTATACCCAAACAAAAGGGATTAATCAAAGGTACAAGTAACTATCAGAGAGATATCTTAGGATTACATGATATATCTGAGCGGACATTAGATGTTACACCTGATGGACCTATTGAACACCCATTCCCAATATTTGATGCAAAAGATCAAGTGCCCCCACCTATGGTTCATCTTATCCAAACACCCACAACAACCTCAAAGGAATCAACCTCAACTCATGATCAGCTATGGACCCTTATGTTTGATGGATCCAAATCTAAAACAGGTTGTGGTGCTAGAATGGAATTAATCAGCCCGAGAGGGTTTTGCTTCTTACAGGCTACAGTTTGGATGCACTAACAATATAGCAGAATATGAAGCGTTAGCTCGGGGACTAATGTTTGCACATCAGAAAAAGGTCACTTCCTTGGTAGTTAAAGGAGATTCAGAAGTGATTATCAAGCAAGTACGTGGCCAATACACATGTCGTAATAAAAGGCTGGCAACTTATAGAACTCGGGTATGGAACCTGATTGAAGACATTGATGCTTTTGGGATTAGTTTAATTCCTAAAGAAGAAAATCAGATAGTTGATTCATTAGTTGTTGCTG
Source organism: Sequoia sempervirens (assembly GCA_007258455.2). Lineage (NCBI taxonomy): Eukaryota > Viridiplantae > Streptophyta > Pinopsida > Cupressales > Cupressaceae > Sequoia > Sequoia sempervirens. The sequence continues at coordinate 50,745 of VDFB02258029.1, read as the reverse complement.
CAAGTACCCTGGAGCCCATGCAAGACTCTAAGCTTAAGAGATTCTCAGTAGAGTTGATATCCACCCCGGCTGTTCCTGATAACGTCAAGAACTTTCAAGTTTTTGATGATGATCGACATATCCTTGCTTTTTTAGCAAGCTCAAATGTTTTTGAAGGACAGATCGTCGATGAATCCAAAAGGGATCAAGGGGATTGGAACCCCGAAGACTGCAAAAAAGAAGGTGTCCTAAATCTAAAAGGTAATAGCATTCCCAAAGGAATGGTGGCCTTAGAAAGAATTTTTGATTAAACCCAAGGGCTCGGGAAAAGGTATCAGTTGAGGATAAAGGAGGTGAATATAAAATTGTTAACTTAGCTGATTCTGGCCCTGAAAGAAATGTTTACTTAGGGAAGGCCTGCCTTGAAGCAATTAGAAAAGATATATTGAGGGTACTGAAGAAAGATATTGCTGCAATAGCTTGGGGGTATGAAGATCTAAAAACATTTGATGCTTCTGTAATGACTCATACTATTCCTTTGAAGCCCGAAGCTAAACCATTTCAGTAGAAACAACGTCCTATTAACGCCCTGATTGAACCACCGATCTTTAAGGAAGTTCATAAATTGCTTTCTGCAAGAATAATCTTCCTTGTACGACATTCAACATGGGTGGCTAACTTGGTTCCAGTTTGTAAGAAGAATGGAGAGATCCGACTATGTGTAGATTTCAGGAATCTGAATAGAGCTTCGGAAAAAGACAACTACCCACTCCCTTCTCTAGACGAGGTCTTGCAAACTGTCAATGGATCTCAGATGATGTCATTCCCAGATGGCTATTCTGGGTACAATCAGGTGATCATTAATTATGAAGACAGAATGAAGACAACCTTCACTACTAAGTGGGGAACATTTGCTTACAGAAGGATGTCATTTGGTTTGATAAACGTTGGAGCAACCTTTCAGTGTGCCATGGACATAGCATTCAAAGATTTGATTGGTAAGTGTATCATTGTTTATATGGATGACATGACAGTATTCTCTAAAGATAGACTAAACCATGCTACAGACTTGGCTAAAGTTCTTGAAAGATGTATCCAATATGATGTCTCTCTGAATCCTAAAAAGTGTGTGTTCAGGGTTTCTGAAGGGAAACTTTTGGGACACATAATCTCAGAAAGAGGGATATCAATAGATCCAGACCGAGTTGAGTCTATTTTGAAGATAACCATGCCAAGAAGTAAGAAAGAGATGATATCTTTCTTTGGAAAGATCAACTTTGTGAGAAATTTTATTACAGGTTTTGCATAAATTGTTAAACCTTTGAACAAAATGATGAAGAAAGATGCTAGAATAGAATGGAGTAATGAGGCAAAGACTGCATTTTCTTAGGTTAAGCAATCCATTTTAGAAGCGTCAGTTCTCACCAGCCTTGACTACTTGAAGCCATTTTATATTTATTCTTTTGCTTCTGAACACTCGTGTGCAACTGTCCTAACTCAACGAAGAGAGGAGGGGGATGAGAGGCCAATTGCCTTCATGAGCTCTCTGTTTAAGAATGCTGAAGTCAAGTACCCACCACTTGAGAAACAAGCTTTTGCGTTGGTTAGAGTTGTCAGGAAGTTCAAACACTATATCCTTCGAAGTCAAATTATTGTTGTGGTTCCTGATGCTGCTGTGAAGTCTCTACTTTTGCAGAGCGAGTTGGGAGAACGAAGGGGGAAATGGATGGCTATTTTGCAGTAGTTCGATCTGGAGATGCGCCCTATGAAACTTTTCTAAGGTCAAGGCTTGTCTGAATCAATGAAAGATGTTGGTGAGAACATTATCTGTCAGTAGTACACAACACGGTCATTTTCCAATGACACTTGGTATGCCGATATCATCTATTTCATGCTCAACAATCGGTGCCCAGAGGGAATGAATACAACTCAGAGGAGAGCGTTGAGAATGAAAAGCTCCCATTATATGCTCAAAGGAGGACTGTTACACAGGAAGAACTTTGAGGGATTTTATCTACGATGCCTTGATCAGAAAGAGGCTAAGCATGCAATTGTTGAATTTCATGGGAAACATGGCACAAGTCATGGTTCTGCAGATTCGTTAGCACATCAGATCCTCAGATCTGGTTATTATTGGCCATATGTGTTCAAGGAAGCCCACCAACATGTAAGAACATGTCACATATGCCAAATTTCTATGTCAAGAGAGCGCCATTCAACCATGCCATTGCATCCTGTTCATGAGGTAAGACCATTTGCCCAATGGGTGCTGGATTTTATTGGGGTAATTAACCCAAATTCTTCAACAGGACACAAATTCATTTTGATTGCCACAGATTACTGCACGAGATGGATAGAGGCTATACCTTGCAAGAACAACACAACTGATGTAGTAATCAAGTTCCTCACTGAATGCATCACAACCAGGTTTGGAGTACCCTTCACATTGGTATGTGACAATGGCCCTACCTTTTCTTCTGCCGAGTTCATTTCATGGGCTTATGATCATAAGATTGTTTTAAAGTATTCTTCAAACTATTATCCACAAGGAAATGGAGTTGTAGAGTCTACCAATAAGAATCTCTTAGGAGTAATTAAAAAACTATTAGAGAAAAATCCTAGGGACTGGCATACGCAGTTAAGATTTACTTTATGGGCATATAGGACTAGGATCAAGGCTGCTTTAGAGACTTCACCATTTAAGCTAGTATATGGCCAAAAGCCTGTGTTCCCTATTAACTTGCAAATACTTGTCCTAAAATTTATGCAGGAATTTTACTCTAGTGATGATAGGATTGAAGTAAGATTAGCTGGCTTGTTAAAATTAGAAGAGCAGAGAGATGTTGCTTTGCAGTAGTTCTTTAGACACCAGGTTTTTGTCAAACGTTGGTTTGACAAAAGATCCAAAATCAAGGCTTTCAGAATATTAGACCTTGTGCTGCTATGGGATAAAGCTAATGAAAAGAAGGGCAATCACCAGAAATTTGATAAGTTCTGGTTGGGTCCCTATCAAATTGTTGAAATCTTAGGAGGAAATGCTTTCCAACTGAGTAGTTTAATGGGAGAACCTGTTCCATTTCCTATCAATGGAAAGTTTCTTAAACATTATTTTGAGTCGTAAAGTTTGGTATTTTTGTTAGATTGTATATTCATGTAAATAATTTTTTGTTTTGCATGTAAATAGTTTTGTTGTTTTCCTTGTTTGTCTTTTTCTTTTGTTCCTTTGCTTTTCTTTGTGGGGACTTTCATTTTATGTAGTTGTATGGGGGTTGTTATCTAAAGTATACTTTGGTTACTAGGAGAGAATTCGGTTTAGATATTTTCAGGTTTTCTGATCGGATGATTTTGTCCTAAATTCATTGTTTTATGCCCATTATCAATAAGAGTTGTGGAAAGTCTTAAAAACAAGGTGCAAAGTAAACAATCTTCATTAACTACAATTGAATCTGTCACAAATCAATAAAAACATCTCCTTTTGTAATGGTATATTTGTCTTAGGGCAATGGTGTTCCAAGATTTGAGTGAAAAATCCCTAGATGTTGTTATGAGGTCCATGGTAGTTTTCAACCCAGGACAGATGTCAGACATCTGACATATTGAGAAAGAATTGAATGAAATATCTGAAACTCCAAGAAAAAAAAGAGAGAACTATCTAAGAAAAGAAAACTCAATATGAATGGATGATTCCAGTATCTCTACCGGGGCTATGGACGCCTGACTGGTAGTAGAGCAATGTTGTGAGAAAACTAGAGGTATCTTAATGGAGATATAGACACTTGACTAGCAGCGGAGCTATGCCCAGGATATCATTGCACAACAACTAAAGGGAATCAACTCATGTAGTTCAAATCTTGCACATTGTTGTTCAAAAGATGAGGAAAACTTTATAAAAGGGTGATGCACCATCAAGCACACACAAAGATTCAGGGGTAGCCAGTGTTGATTTACATTTGAGATTCTAGCTCAACCTTGGTTGTTAAAACTGACCTAATTGGAGTTGTGATGTCCATAAACTAGGAGTTTTGGGTAGTTGAATCCTTCGGTTTCTTGAAAATGGTTAAACTATTTTCCTAGCCAAGTCACCAATTGTTATGCCTTGCATAACCACCCCATTTTAAATTTGTTTAAAATAGGCCCCCCTTGTTTTGTTATGTTTCCTTTGGCCTTTCATTTTCTGCTTTGGGCGTTTTTGTTTTGTTCTGGCGGATGCGGGACTGGGACCAAAACCGAACTTTGGAATTTCTTCTAAGTTCTAGTTTATGTTTCGTTCCCGGTTCTAGTTCCGCCCCTTTGCACTTATTCTTTGTTCTAGTGAACATGGGACGCAAAACAAAACTAAACTTCGGAAATGAAAAAGTTTCAGGTTCTGGTTCCATTCCGGTCATGGTTCCATCGGTCTTGTTTGTTTGCTTTTCCTTTGTCCTTTGTTTTTGGTCATGGGGTGTTTTTTCCCCTTCTTTTTCTTCTTTCTCATCTTCTCCCTCATTGTCTCTTTGTATGTTGTTAGAGGCAGGATCGGGACGGAGTCTGAACCTGAAACTTGGAAAAGTTTCAATGTCAGATTTGGTTTTGTTCCCACCCCCATTGTGGTTCGCCCGGGATCAGTTTTTGCTTCGATCCTGCTTGCGTTTGTTCCCGGGTTACGTTACCTTTTGCGGATGTGGAGCTAGAATGTGGGCTAGACTTGGAAATGATGGTTATTTCCATGTTCGGTTCCCGTTCTGACCCCGGTCCCGATTCCATTTTCATCTTGGCTCTGCCCTCGCCGGTATTAAAGGAAAGTGTGTTTCTGGTTCGGATTTGGTTTCGCCTCTGCTAGAGTTGGGTTTCTTTTTGCTAAGGATATATGAAAGGTAGGACGAAGAATGATGTATTTTCTATGCTTCAAAGGACTGATGAAGGCATTGTTTTGCAGGGTTAAAGCATGTCGAGAGCACCTGATGTCATTTCACAAGAAGATCAGCCCGCAGAAAGGTTCTAAGACGAGAAGAAAGCGTAAAGGGAGAGGCCACGAGTCTTAATAACAGATGGGTGTCTGCTGGAAAAAGTAGATCCACATTAATGACAGTGCTTCAAAACATTCAAAGCAGCTTTGTAGGAGCAGTTTTTGAGCTTGAGGATGAAGCGCGTGATATCTTAATGGCAGACACGAGGGTTGTGAGTTAATGATGGTGGTTGTAAAAGATCTAGAAACCATGCCTGAGGGAGATATTTCACCGACATGAGTAGAGTATGTGTATTTAATGCATCCTTGACTTTGTTCAAACTCTTCTAGGGCCAACGTGTTCTGGAACTGACTCATTTTGTAAACCCTAAAATGGGGGCCGACACATTTTTGGCGTTTTGTATATATGGCACTTTTTCCTCTTTGTAAAAGGAGGAGGAGACATACAGAGACACAGATAGAGATAAACATAGATAACATTTTCCTTTTGATCTTCCTTTTTCTTCAGTTAAGAGTTAGCAAGTTAGGGTTAGAAGATAGAAACACTCGAGAGCAGAAATAGAGTAGGAGTTAAGTTCAGCAAAAGGAAGTGATCTATCTTCCAGTTTTTCTTAGTATAGATGGAGATAATTCGAAGACATGGATTTTCTATATGCTGGTGATTTTTCCAGATTTTTAAATGTTGTTTATCTATTTCACCAACAGTAGAAGCAACCAGATTTAAATCTACTTCATATTGTGCTCCAGAATGGTATTTATTTTGGGTTAATTATTTGATTTGGAAAGCTTTCAAGGAATACATTTTTATCTTATGTTTTGTTTAAATAGTGATTTGCAATCTATTGTTGAAGTTGGCACTGTGAATAAATAAAACTGTGTATTAATTACAAGTTAATTTTATTCTGCAGTTTTAGTTTAGGAATTCCTTGGAAGGTAACAAGTCTAATTAAGTTGGATGAATCAACATTTTATTCAGTATAAAAGCTTTGATCTATCTTTTTCTATTTCTTTAAAACCACTGGTTAAAGTGGGTTTAAATATATATTTGATCTTATAACCATCCAGAAGCTCAACACCAGCAGGCCCCTTGAACATTATAGTTACATCAACCATTGAGTGAAATCAACATAGTCGAGAACCGATTACCAGGACCTTGGTAGTTAGATATCCATGTGTTATCTTTCTCTTTAAGGAGAAATAGAATAGTAATATCATGTTTAATGTTGTTGTGTTGTTTTTACCATCAACAAGAAGTTGTAAGACTTCATGGACTTCCAAAGAGCATAGTTTCTGACAAGGATACTAAGTTTGTTGGCTACTTCTAGAGAACTTTGTGGAATAATCTCAACACACCATCCTCAAACAAATGGTCAAACGGAGGTGGTGAATAGAAGCTTGGGAAATTTGCTAAGATGCTTGGTTGGAGATAAATCGAAAGGATGGGATTTAATTATGCCACAAGCTAATTTTTCCTACAACTTCAATAGAAGCATAGGTAAATCACCATTTCAAATTGTTTATGGCAGCAGCCCAAGAGTTGTTTTAGACTTGAATAAGATTGATTCATGATGAGGTGAGAAAAAATATCAACGAAATGATTTTTTCTTACAAAACTAATGTTGATTTGAAGAGGAGACATAAGGAATTTCAGGTTGGAGATGAAGTGATGGCGTATTTGAGAAAAGAAATATTTCCAGTGGGTGCATACAACAAGCTCAAAATGAAGAAGGTTGGTCCATGCAAGATTGTAAAAAGGCATGATTTTGGTAATGCATATGAGGTAGAGTTGTCCAATGAGTTTAATATTTCAGATCTGGCCATGTTTCATGAAGGTGAAAATGATGAAGTTGCAACAATTAAATATCCACCAACACTCACACATAGTTCAAAAAATGAAAAGATTGAAGCAATTCTTGATAGCAAGGTGAAAAGAAGTACAAGGAGGAAGCAATACATGGAGTATTTGGTGAAAAGGTTTGGGATGCCTATGGAGGATGCTTCATGGTTATCTGAGGCTAATATGACTCACCTTAGATATCCTCTTGGAAAGTGATAGAATCACTTTTCTTCTATTATGGGTGTCTAATGCAGGAGCATCCATGGCTCAGTGTAATCCTGTGTCAACATGAAGGTGTCATTTTTCAATTTTTGCAATTTTGATGTGTTGGATTTCATGTTTGATGATTGAAATTCATATTTTGTTGTGAATTTGAATGTCTTGTAATGTGGGAAAACTAGAATTTGAATTTCATTTCAATTTGGGTTAAATTGGTGAAAGGGAATCATGGAGAATATGTTTTAAAATTCAAAAAGCAGAAAAAAGAAAGTAGTGGCGGGTGTTTTTGGGAGCCATTAAGACCATTTGTAACTCATATTTTGAATTCTCATAGCTCTTAAAAAATAGGAACCCAGGAGGTGAGGAATATGCTTTTTTTTCTTTATTTGTGAAAGCATAAAAGCTATTTAAAGCCCATATTCTGTTTTGACCAAGTCTAGAAGATTAAAACACTTTTTTATTCATGTTTGAATATTAAATTGAATTTTATTTACCCTTCTTGGAGGTGAGGCATTGATTTTCCTGGGGTGCTTTGGAATGAAAGAAAAATGATAGTGGAATGCAATGAAATTACATTCCAGGAAATCATGAATGGATAAAATAGAATTTCTTTCATTTTTGGAGAAGTTTTCAGAGAGGAAAAACACAGGAAGAGAAGGAGGGCATAGAATACCTTTAGATGGTGATTCCATTGATGGATTGGCAGATTTGTGAGTGTTGACAGAGGAAAAACCAACACAAGTTGTATAGATTGAAGGCATTGTTTATGAAGTGATTTGAAGCTACAAATGTTGAAGAGAAGATTGATTCCAAGCTTTGATTTACTACTTCAAATCATATTGTATGTGATTTTCAAGGATTTCTTATGGCTTGTAATAGCTTGATTTCTCATCTATTAATTTAGAATTTACCAGTTGCACATTGCAATTAGGGCTTGGAAATTGTGTTTCAATTTCTATGTGTTGTTGAATATTATTTGTGAGCTTTTCCAATTTCATTTGTAGAAAATTAATTTAATTTAAATAGCCCATCCATTAGGAAACAAGAGATGCTCTCAACCCCTTAGCCAAATTAGTCAACTAGCCAACCCTAGACAATTACCCATATTCTTTCTTTTATAGACATAATATTACACAAAACCACCACATGGTATTGGATAAACCATGTGACTAATACCATAAGATTACAAAACCATTAACCCCCACATTTATTTTTTGGTACTAATTTTTCTCAATATTAAATATTTCCCCAATGTGCAACCCCACATTAAATATTTATCACAATGTAACATACAACACATAAAGTAGCCCCAATAATACTAACCCCCTATAATGCATGCATCCCTAGATCCCCTAGGTGTAGCACAAATAGTATTACATTATAACATTATGTAAGGTGGACAACACACCTTTTCCTAACAACACATGATGATAATTAAAATTTGCAATTTTTTTGTCATTTTAAAATAGTTAGTATGTAGCAAGAATAGTAGCAGATATTATAAAATATAGAACAATTGCATTGTATTTTACTGGGCCTCCAATGGATTTTCCTTTATGAACTATGTATCTTTTTTATTCCAATTTATACTATGAGATCAACTCCCTTATGCTTAATTTATCAATAAAAAATAAATGCATTAAATTAAATATTTTATAAATGAATAAAATAAGAAATATTTAAAGATTTATTGAATGTTTAATTTGTCATTTTGGGTCACTATTAAGATAGCATAGTCAATCCCATGAGTGCGGATCTAATCTCTATCTCAAAAATTTGACCTAGATCTATGGATCCAATCTCTACAAAATTTTAGAATGTCACTTTCTTCTCACCTTGATGTCCTCAATATGTTCTCGCATAAAATTTGGTTCTAGTGTTTGGTAGTTTATACTCGACAAAGGAAATTTATTTCCTTTTATGAAACCATGGAAGGATACCAATTCAATAGCTAGATACAAGATCAAGAAAGACACTCTCAAACATTGAAGATACCTTAGGTCTTTGTGTAATGTAAATTCCTTGATAAATGATTTTGACAATTTTTGCAAGTAGTAAATGGTAGCTCTAGGATGTAAGAGATCTAGATAGTCAAATCATATTGAGAATAAATTAGGGTTTCCCCTTTAAACACAATTTTAAATGTCACAAATAAAAACATTTTGTGTGTCATGTCAACATGCGATAGTCACAAACAAAGGTAAAGTTGGCCATCAATTTCATTTGAATTTCAAAATTTAAGGGATCACTTATATGGGTACAAAAGTGATATAGAACACATTCATGACTATGGATCTAAACTAGGGTAAGAAAATTAGGAAACTAATTTTTAGGACTGCTCCCTTGAGAAAAGTGTAGATAAGAATATATAAGGCTTAATTTGTGTGCCCTCTCAACAAAAATATGTCTTTCATATGCTTGTTATTTCATAAAGCACAAACAAGTCAAAGTGAATCTAAAACAAATGTGAGAACTACAAGGTATACATTTTTCACCATTACATCTTGTCTTGACTTTGAATTCATGTAGACTATCATGAGAATACATTTTAAAGTGAATACAAATAGCCAATAGGAAAAAAATCATATAAAGATAATAATATAATTGAAGATTCTACCTTGATATTTGTTCACTTGAAATGAGTACTCAATCTTGAATACCTACAAAAAAAAGAGAGCAATGAGTATCATCACGCATTTAAAACAATAATGTACCATCTATAATAATAAAAGAGAATAAAAAAAGGTTGAGATATAAATACTACCCTTGAACTTAAAGGTGTGATACTATCTATGAATATATTTGGATCATGTGGTAGTCCTATAATCATGATTAGTTAAAAGGAATATTAGTGATCTCACTTGCTGCCCTCCAATTAGTTGTATGTAAAGGATGTAAATACATTGGAGAGTAAATAATATTATATATACCAATATAAACCCAAAAAAAGTCTATGATCATTCGAATATGGTGTCATTTTCCACCAAAATTTAGTAATATATGCTCATGAAAACTTCATATGTGATAGGTAACAATGTTGCTCTTGTCGATGCCTCTAGTAGGGCAAGAAATATATCCATGAAGTGTTGGATAGAGGTATCCTATAAGATCAAGAAAAAACTTGAGATATCACCATTATCCTCATAATCATATAAGTATGGTAAGAATAACTTTGACATTTTGGATTGGTGTAAACTTGTAGAAGATAAGTATTGATGGGTGTTTCTCAACTTAGATGAAATAGTGGGTATCTCATCTCTCCTGAAAGAAATCAAATCCCAAAAATAGAAAATGACTACCCCAAGATCTCTAGTGTCAGGTCTTGACTTTCTTTGATACCTCAATATTTCACTGTGTTTTTTTTTAACAAGAGTCTTATAAGATTCAAACAAAAATTTCAACAAAAAGCTATTTTTTGTATAAATAATCAATTTTTAGATTTAGCAATTTATAAGAAAATTGGTTCAAACATATATTTTCTTAAAACACCACTTTTTGACCTATAACAATCAACTTACATTTAAGAAATTTAACTCTATAACATAACTATGCAAGTTAGGAAATCCTATTCTAATCATAAACTAGCTAGATTAGAAATAAATGCAAAATATAGGGCATGGAAGAGAAGGCTTAAAGATAAATATAACTAAAAACCCAAGTCTTTACCCATATTCAACCTCAATAATGGATAGATAATTTTTCAAATAAGATCAATATTTTTCAATCAGATAACTCAAAGCATCGCAAAGATAGTACATTCTCTAAAAGTTTCAAATCATGAAGCAATATTCATCAATCACCCACTTCCTAACATAGTTTAACAAGATTTTCCATAATATAAAAGAATGGTTCTTAGGTTGGTCACACAAGGGTGCTTACAATCAACAATCAACTAGTCATATGAAGCACATCACAACTCATTAATATTCATCAAACTAGATTATGATAATATAAGAAAATAGTGTTTGGAAAACTAGGTAAACATAGAAGTAATGCTTCTATTTATTTCAAAATCAAAGTTTGACAATAGGTTTTCCAAACATTACAAATAATTTCAATTGTACATATATACAAGTTAGATTAAAAATAATAACTTTTTTCTTTTACAATCAATGGATAAGATTAGTTTGATGTAATGGCTCAAATTAGATACTCAAACATAAATTTAATCTTGGTGGCAAGCACAATTTCTAAGATAAGTTGTCCTCATTGCCTTGTAGCTTTCTCAAAAATCTTCACTTAGTACCAAAAGTAACTTTTTCTTATCTCCACATTTAATTTTGATAGTAATTTTTCCTATTTTTGACAAATGACAACTTTTATCAAGTTTCCATGGCATTAAATGATGGTAAAAATATTAGATTCTCAAGACAATTTCACTTTTCCAATAATGGATTTATGTGTGCAAGTCCTTCCTTAACTGCTAGGATAAGATAAAGTAAGCTTCAAGTGGAAAATCTGGTTGGACAAGATCAGTGTGTTGTAGAGACCTTTTTTTCCTCCAAATGCATCACCTAGTCTTCAATTTTCAAGAATAAATAGAAATTTTCATTTGTATGTGGTTTATTTTCATCATCAAGACCTTCATTTCCAACCTTCTCCGTCATTTTTAGTCATCATACAACTACTATCAATGCATTTTCATGAAATTTTAATTTTAATCAACAAATCAAGAGTTTACAACATTGTCATGATAGAAAATTTTCAAAAAATAGGTATCAAAATCATGTAAATGATCATTTTTTAGTTCTTTCAGATCCTAGAGTTTGTCTTCAACATTATTAACATGATAAAGATTAAATATTGTAGGGAAAATGATAAATCTTCAAGATCACGACATTTCTATCATGTTTACAAGTGCTGTAAAAAATGTTTTTGGCATGTTTCCAAGCATTTCTATAATAATCAACCTTTAGTTGCTACTATTTTTTTTGCAAAGACTAACTTAATTAACCAAGAATCTTCCTTCTAAATTATAGTGCCCACTTCATATATTTCCCAAAATTTATCATTGCTACAACTTTATGCCACCAATCAGGTACTCACATTAAGTGTGTTAAGCTCCCAATGCCAAGTTCATACCTATAATCCTTGAGGGTTCATTCATGATGACCTTACCTACATTCCCTTTTGGAATCAGAGGATTTTTAGTTTGTACACTAGAGATAGAGATATTTCATCCTCACTTCTTACATTATCTATTTGATCTTTCTTTCAAATCACAACCATTGATTAAAATTTTACTTTTAGTTTAATCTAGTTACAATAGAATGATAAAAAAAATCAATCAAGTGTTTGTTTTATTCCACTCATTAGTGTAATATTAAAAACAAAAAAGGGACCATATTGTTCCAACATCACATATTCTCACAATGATTGGCTCAATATGTATCATTTATACTCAACATGGTTAGTTCCCACATATGTTGCACACGCAGGTGATTATCTCTTATATACCTCATAGATACCCATGGAGTTATCCCAAGCTTTTGTCACATATACACAATGTGAATAAATTAACATCCTCACAAGTACACATATTAAACAACTAGCAAAAGGAAGTAGTTGCAACTTTATTGTAAGCATAATTTCCTTTTCTTGGCTCACTAACACCTAAGCTCATAAGTACATCCCATCTATAAAAGGAACATACATGTATCCCATGTTGCACCATGAGTCCCATTATTTTCCAAATCCACCAGGTCTACCTATGATGACAAGTGTTGGCATCAATTACATGGACAAATATAATAGTATGCACTATAATTGAGCCAGATTTACACAAGTACACTGATATTGATTCACACATGCCTAGTGACCAACTAGAAACAAGAGTAGATGTGACACCACTACATTCATCTTACAATACCTAGTTCACCAATACTTACCATTTTAGTGCATCCCATTCAAAAAAATAATGACGATGCATTTCATGCTACATTGTGGGTCCCATTTTTTTTCCTAGTTCTTTTCAATAGTTGTGATAATGAGAAAACATTTCATACTTCTTGTAATTATCACTACATAAGCTACAAGCATAACAACACACATCACTTAAGGCTAGTAATAAGGTTTCTGCAACTCCTTAATGATCTATGTCATTATATATTATTCCCAAATCTTATAGAATAGATTAATATAAAAGATCTTTATAAAAATAAATAAATATTCTTGATCAATCAAATAATCATTCCATTATTTGATTTCATAGATTTATTGATGATAGTGAAATAATTGAGTCAATCATTGAAGTTCTTTTAAAGTTCGTCATTATCTATAAAGCATAATATGGATATTGCACAATTTCCTATTAGTACATTGAATTATTTCTACAAATATCTAGTGTGGAAACTTAATTCAACATTTTATTAGTAAATAGGGGGTTTCAAGTTCATGCACAAGTACTTACACATTTATTCTAATATATAAATACCAATACTAATTTCTTGATATAGGTAGATCTAGGCATTCATCACCTGTATACTACTAGTGAAAGTCTACCTAAGCCTTATAAAATTGGATAGTTCTTGGCAACACTCACCTACATGTTATTGGTAAAATTTAGCTAACCTATGATACAGTCGAATACTTATTTTGGTAGATCACACTCCTTGACTCCTATCATGTTGGAGCAACAATAAGATTATGTATAAGTGGGTCATAGGTTTTACAACTTTTTTGATCACCTCAAGACAATTGGGACAAGCTATGTTAAGAGAATAAATATCTTCTTATACCCTCATAGAGTACCTTTCTCAACCCTAGTTGTGATGCCAAGAAGTCAACTTTTGTATCTATCTCAATTCAATATTATGACATTCAAAATTACCAGAACATCAATCTAAAACATAATACTTGAATGGTTTGTACCTTGGCTAATAAATCAAGTTACACTACCTCAAAGGGATCCATTACACTATATACTAGTCCTATAGGTCTTGGTGTTAGAATTGTGAAAAACACGAGCCACAAGATCAAACAATGAACAAAGACACCTTCCACACAAGAGATATACAAACAATATATGCAATATTCCTCAACAAGAAAAAGCTACAAAAGAACCTCAAGAATCTTCAAGGAAAACAAAAGTCCTCAAAGGTTGAGATTTCAAGAGATCGGAAGAGTAAATCTCCAGAGAGATAATATAATGAGGGTTGAGTGTTATATAGGAGAAACCCTAAATGGTAAATGGATTAGATTAGGAAAAGTGTCAACATCACATGCAATGAGATAGAATGATCTAATAATAACTCACTTCAGTTAACATAGAAATGCACTTAGTTAACTTAATAATTAACTCCTAAGTTTAGCTTAAGTGCATGAGAATAAATTAGACTGATAATCAATTAAAGATAAAATAATTAACTAATGCATGATTACTCTAACACTACCCCTTAATATGAACTTAGGGAGAAGCTAAAAACATTAAAAAGAGGAATGCATGATGGGTCTCGATAAACAAGGCCTAGTGAGGTACCCATGTACAAACACAAGATCTCTCGAAATTGGAGAAAAGGAGAAAACCACAGTGGGAGAAGAGTCCTCTTCAAAAGAGAGAAAGGTGAATGAAGGACTAAAAAAGCCTCCAAATCAAGGTGTGAAGGATTGAGAAGCCTCCAATGAAAATAATGTCCCAAAAAGGAGGAATATGTAGAACATCGTTGAAGCACAAAGAAGTTGTAGACAACTGTCAAATGATGACTGATATAGTGTTGAAATGAAGAACCTCCAAAAATAGGAATGCAAGAGTGTCCATATGGTAAATGATCCATCTCATTGAAATGCATGTAATTATCCCCTGATGTACGTTGCATCTGAAAGTACATAGGAACAAGAACTAGATACGTAGATCACTCAAACCGTAAAACCAAGGAAGCATTAGCACCAACAGTAAAACCCCCCCATAATGTTGAAAAGGGAGAGCCAAGATAGGTACACTGTAACTATGTGAAACCAAGAAGAGCATGTAGGAGAAACAACCTACAAATAAAAGGGTGTGCTAACTAAGGCACGCACACATGAGGAAAGACTCACTGGGATTCACTATTGTTGTGGAAGGGACACTCACTTGACAAAGGTGTGATGGAAAGCCAAAGGAAAATATCAACCCCCCATGACACTTTATATCATAGTGTGATTACAAAAGGCACAACAAGATGTGCAAAATACTTAAAAAGTATACACTGAATGGCACTTTATCTCAGTGCATCTATAAAAGAGAATGTGCATGAAAAAGATGTCTACAATGCCCAAATAGGATAAAAGACTGGAAGTACATGTAGAACAACCAAAAACAAGTCATCCCATGTAAATGAAAAAAGTTTCTAGGAGCTAAGATGTCCAAGTAATTCACCAGAGTGTAAAAACACAAAATACTGAATAAAATGTACTTGGAGAGAAATCTGAAACAATGCATGGGCTTGGAAAAGTTGTGAAAGATGGTTCCAACACCACTAGAATTGTGAAAAATGGAGAAATTGGTCAAAATTTATGAGCTCGAGACTAAAAATAGTACATTTGACTTCAACAGGTTGTATAATGCACAAGATGAAAAATCAAGTGATGAGACTCATACCACTGGAAAGTTGGAAAAACCAACTTTTTGACGATATCTCTTTTTCCCAATTTCAACTTTGTATGCTCAAGTTATGCCAAAAAGAAAAGAAAAAAATGCTCTCTAAGGCCAAATGAAGGGCTAGGAGGGGGCAAGGGGCCATCTGTACGACTGATGTCAGCAGAATATTTCCCTTTGATGGAAAAAATCCATCGGTCAAAAAAAAAAATCCGATGGTTGAAATATGTTGCCTTCTGTTGGAATATTCGTAAAAATTCCTAAAAAAAGTTGTCGCTAGAAAACGAAATAAAGCTGTTGAATTTTTTTTTGTTCACTAGAGAGAAACTTGTCATTGGATCGTCAAGAAAAAATGGAACTCGTCAAAAAAATGACCGAAATAATTTTGAGGTGGCTGGTAAAAAATGGATGGTGTCAGAAATTGAAAGCCCAACAAAAATAGAAAAAAGGATGTCAGGTTTTGAAGAACAGGCCACCGACGGCTTTGAAAAGACCACTGGTCGCAGCGATGTGACTGCTACCAGGGTACTGCAGGCACAATACCTTGCACAACAGGTATATATATATATATATGTTTTGTTTTGTTTTAAAAAAAAACAAATAAATTAAATTTTAAAAACAACCTGACCTTTTCTTTGATTTTATTTCTTTTATTTTGGAAAAAGCAGAAATTTTAAAAAATAAACCCAACGTGTTTTTTTAAGTTTTTTAATTTTTGTGCACAAGAGTCCGTATGGGGGCTATATGGGCTCTTGTGCAAATTTTTTTCCTCAAAAGCTCCTAAAACTAAAATAGGCCAAATTTGTAGTCAAAAGTCATCGAATTAGCCTTCTAAATCCAACAATGAGGTTCTTTTCTCGCCAAAATGCTCCAAAAATGTAGCTACCCTCCAGATATGAAAAAAAGCAACGACTTCAAACCCTTGTAGATCTGACTTCAAGAATCCAAATTAGGCCAAACAAAAGGAAAATATGACTTTTTCGATGGCTTCGAATCCAACTGTGAGGTCTTTTTCATGCCAAAATGCACTAAAAAATTTCCCACCTTCAAAATTTGTAAAAAAGAAAAGAGGATTCCAGATCTGAAGCCAACCTTTGTTGAAGAAAAAAAGCCTCATAAATCGAGAAGGGGTTCACTAAATTCACACTTTGATACCATGTTAGAATTGTGAAAAGCATGAGCCACATGATCAAACAACAAAGACACCTTCCACACAAGAGATCTACAAACAATATATGCAATATTCCTCAACAAGAAAAAAGATACAGAAGAACTTCAAGAATCTTCAAGGAAAACAAAAGTCCTCAAAGGTTGAGAGTTTGAGAGATCAGAAGAGTAAATCTTCAGAGAGATAATACAATGAGGGTTGAATGCTATATAGGAGAAACCCTAAATGGTAAATGGATTAGATCAGGACAAGTGTCAACATCACATGCGATGAGACAGAATGATCTAATAATAGCTCACTTCAGTTAACATAGAAAATAACTTAGTTAACTTCATAAAGAACTCCTAAGTTTAGCTTAAGTGAATGAGAATAAATTAGACTAATAATCAATTAAAGATTAATTAATTATTAACTAATGCATGATTACTCTAACATTGGGGTCAAAATCCAATGTACAAGTTGTTGCAAGTATGAGTAGTTGGTGTTGTCATTGATGTCAACTAGTGATGGTTGAGAAGTTGTGATGATGCTTCGATTAGTTTCATTATGTTGTCATTAATAAGTGTTACTAATGTCAACCTCTAGTGTTGCTTTGATAATTTTCTATTTTTGGATGTTGTTTGTTTGAGTTGTGTTGCAGTTGGTTTGATGATGATAAGGAAGTGTTGAAGATGATGAGAATGTGTCTCTAGTGCTTAGTTTCCAAGTGCTTTTGAGAAAATTTGAATAAAAGAGGAAATAGTGTGTTGTAGAGATGTTCTAGTATATATAGTGATGTTTTGGTTTTACTCTACATTTTTTTGTGTTGAAGATCTACTTGTGTAGGTCAAATATGTTGGTTAGAGGTGTTTAGAGGTTCTATATACAAAATTTATTGTTCTGGATCATTGTGCAGAAAAAATTGTGTGAACTAGTGTGTGAACTATATGTTGTAGTGTTGTTTGGGAGAAATAGCTTTACTTTGCACTTCTCCATAGTTTGGTTTGTGGTCTTGCAGTTTTGGAAGTGTGTTGATAAGGTTCATATCTACCTTCAATTGAAGTTGTTTGTGGTTTGGTGCCCTGCAAATTGATTTGTTGAGTTACAATGTGTGGAAGATTATTTGGGTGAACATGATGAGTTTCTTCTTCAAGTGGAAGTTGTTGTGAAGGAATTTGTTGAATTTTAGGGTGTTTGTGGAATATTCCAAATTGTGTTTAAGTGTTGCGTGTGGTCCATGAGTCTACTTTGGATTTGAGGAAGTGTGTACTTAAATGTAAACATGGTGTTTGCACAAGATTGACAAACCTTGAGTGTTTACACTAATTATGGATTTGCTTTGGTGATTGTGGAAGCGTGGCATGATGTATATGTATGATTTGGGTCCGAGTTAAGGTGTGATGTGATTTTCCTTCATTCCTTTCCATAACAAGAATGATTTGGTGTCGACCTAATTTGAATTTGCACAATTGAGGTGCATAGCCAACCTTGGAGAATGTTTTCAAGGTTGAAGAAGGCATAAATAAGTGGTGTTGATGGAAGAAGATAGAGTAGAGCTTGTGATGTGAATTGCAGAGTTGTGAAGTGCAGTGTGAGCTTTACTGAGTTAGACTACTAGAAGCTCAGTGATCATAAGGTGTCTACAATCTTCAGAAAGGCTACAAATGTGTTGGTGATGTTGTGGTGCAATTTTCTATAGCATTGAGATGAATTTCTCACTATAATATTATTCTTTCTTCTTTTTTGTAATCTAGCAGTGAGCCCTTCTTTCTTCTGGGAAGTGAGCCCTCTGGTAGTGAGCCTATTGTATTTGGTGTTGCAATTGCTTTATATCATGAGCTAATCCTCACCATGGTTTTTCCCTTCTTGGGTTTTCCACGTACATCTAGTGTTCTATTGTGCATGGTGTTAATGTGTTTTATTTTTTGTTATTTACTTTCATGCTTAATCAATTTAATAGATTAAGGGTTAATTAAGTTGATTTAAATTTTTATAAGGGTTTTGAATTTTTAATGTACAACTGATTCACACCCCCTCTCAATTGTCTTGTGCATTCAACAATTGGTATTAGAGAAAGGTTCCTTAGAAGAAAGCTTAACTACTTGAGGTATATTTGGGATGGCACACAAGAGGGATTCTCTTTTGTTTGATGGATTAGACTATGGATTCTAGAAGACAAGGATGGAAGGTTTCCTGGTATTTCTTGGATTTGGATTTTGGAAGTTTGTTGAGATTAGATATACTATGCCTATAGGTGGTTCGAGTATTGATGATGAAATCAAGGCCTATGAAAATAATGCTAAAGTAAGGTATGCTCTTTTAAGTGGTCTTTCTAACATTGAACTTGTGAAATTTATGAATTTAAAATCTATTATAGATATCTAGACAAAGTTGGAATGTATTTATGAAGGAGATGATAAGGTCAAGCAAGCTAAGATGCAGAATCCAAAGATCACATTTGAGAACCTACGAATGTTTGAAGATGAAAACATTACAAGCTACATGAAAAAGGTGGATGAAGTTGTCAATTCCATCAAAGGTCTTAGTGGAAAACTTGAAGAAGAAGAAGTGGTAAAGAAGGTACTGAGAACTCTTCCTAAATCTTTCAGTCATAAAGTTTATGCTATTAAGGAAGTTCAAGATTTAAACAAATATTCTAGAGATCATTTGTATGGTGCTTTATCTACTTTTTAAATGAGATAATTTGGTTCAAGTAATAAAAAAGTTGAGATTGCTTTTAAGGCTAGAAAATCATAAAAGACCGGGGAATCAAATCAAGAGGATCTTGATGATGTAGATGCAAAATTTGTGAGGAGAATGAAAAAGGGTACTGATAAATAAAAAGGTAATTTTCCTTTCAAATGTTTTAGTTGTGGAAAGATAGGTCATTATGCTTCAAGATGTTCAAATAGAGCTTTGAATGACAAGAACAAGGAAAACAAAGGTAAAGCAATTAAGAAAAGTTATTATGTTAGAGAAGATGCCAATATGTATGATGACGAATCTAACTATGGGGATGATGAGGATAGTGAATGCTTGTTCATGGCTATGAAAGTTGAATCTAATTCTGCTAAATCTAAGAGATGCGTGAAGGAAAGTGCTCCGGAAGTAGGTCACAATGCTATGGTAACTGCTCTTCATGCTAGAAAGGAGAACTACTGGATTATTGACAGTAGATGATCAAATCATATGACAGGTGACAAAAGTAAGTTTGTTAGACTTGAGAAATATGAAGGAGGTCTAGATAAGTTTGGTGATGATACATCTGCTAAGATATGTAGAAATTTTTTAATCAATTTTGATGGAAAGCATAATACAGATGATGTTCTTTATGTTAAAGGTTTGAGACATAATCTCTTGAGTGTTGGAAAAATGTGTAGCAAAGGATATAATATTATGTTTCAAGATGATGGATGTGAGATCAAAAAAGGCTCTGAAACTATGGTTGCTACTTAAAGAAGGACAAATGGAAATGTTTATCAGCTTAAAGGTGTTGATGGTCATTGCTTTATGTCTCAGATTAATGAAAGTTGGTTATGGCATAGAATGATGTTTCACATCAAATTTGATAGCCTAGTGAGGATTAGTTCAGTTCAAGTTGTGAGATATTTTCCAAAGCATTACAAAGCCCATCAATGTTATCTGCAAGGAATGACAGATTGGGAAGAAAGTAAGAAGAAGTTTCAAAGTCAAAGAACAATCTACTACTGGATTGTTGGAGTTGGTACATACAAACCTTTGTGGTCCTACCAGAGTATGAATTCCTCAAGGTGATAGGTATTTCATGCTAATGATTGATTATTATTCTAGAATGACATGGATTACTTTTCTCAAAGAAAAATTATAAGCTCTAGATAAGTTTAAATCATTCAAAATCATGGTTGACAATGAAATGGATATGAAAATCAAGTGTTTGAAGTCTGAAAAAGGTGGAGAGTTCACCTCCAATGAGTTTAATAGTTTTTGTGAGAATCATGGGATAAAGAGGCATTTATCTGCCCCTAGAACTCCTCAGCAGAATGGAGTGGTTGAAAGAAAGAATATGATTGTTCAAGAAACTACAAGAACAATGATGAAAGAGGAAAACCTACCGGAAGTCTATTGGAGAGAAGAAATTCACATTGCTATCTACATTCTAAACAAATTTGAAGAAAGAGCAAACAATGCAAAGAATCCCTATGAGTTGTGGTATAGAAGAATTCCTATTGTAAAATACTTCAAAGTTTTTGGAAGCAAATGCTATAGTAGAAGATATGAAGAAAACTTAGGAAAGTTTGATACAAGATATAATAAAGGTATCTTAGATATTCTACAAGAAGCAAATCTTACCAGTGCTATAACAAGAGATTGAAGAAAATTGTTGAGAGTGCAACTGTCAAAGTGGATGAAGACTTACAAAAGAATTCTATAGTGATAGATGGATATGAATCAGATGAGTCCTCTTGCAGAGAAAATGATAGAGATGAAGGTAAGGAAAAAGAAGTTCAGATTGAAGAGGAAGAAACTATGAAAAGGATCCTTAAGACTCATAAGTATGTGCAAAAGAATCATTCTGAAGATCAAATCATTAGTGACAAAAGAAAGGGTGTTTTGACAAGAAGAAAAGCTGCTAAAGAATAGGTAAATCTATGTTTACTTTCTAAATTTGAACTTAAACAGTGACTGAAGTATGCAAGGATGAGTATTGGATCAAGGCTATGGAAGAACTAATACAGATTGAGAAGAATCATACTTGGGAACTTGTCCCAAGACCAACAAACAAGAATGTAATTGGAACTAAGTGGGTATTCCAAAACAAATTGAACAAGAATGGAGAAATGATAATAAACAAGGCTAGGCTTGTGTGTAAAGGCAACTCACAAGTAGAAAGAATAGATTTTGAGGAGACATTTGCTTTAGTGGAAAGAATGGAAGCTAACAAAATGTTTTTGGCTTTTGCAGCACATAAAGATTTCAAATTTTATCAGATGGATGTTCTTCTTTCTTGAATGGTGAATTAAAAGAAGTATACATTGAACAACCAGAAGGATTTTAGTTATCAAACAAACTGGATATGGTCTGTAGATTGAAGAAGACACTTTATGGATTGAAGCAAGCTCCCAGAGCTTGGTATGCAAGGTTGGGTAGGTACTTGATACAACAAGGATTAAATAAAGGTACCATAGATAGTCATCTTTATTTCAAAGTTGAAAAAGATCAAATCTTGATTATGGTTGTGTGTGTTGATGATATATTTTTTGGAGGAAATGAAGTTATGTGCAAGAAATTTGTAGAAGATATGCAGAAATAATTTGAGATGTCTATGTTCAAGAGATGAATT
Source organism: Sequoia sempervirens (assembly GCA_007258455.2). Taxonomy (NCBI): domain Eukaryota; kingdom Viridiplantae; phylum Streptophyta; class Pinopsida; order Cupressales; family Cupressaceae; genus Sequoia; species Sequoia sempervirens. Next base: position 28,726 of record VDFB02258029.1, on the reverse strand, counting down.
TATTTCTTGGGTTGCAAATCAACTAGATAGAGAAATGTATATTCATTTCACAATCAAAGTATGTCAAGGAAATGTTGAAGAAGTTTGGAATGGAGGATTTTAAACCGATGTGTACACCTATGGTTATTGGTTGCAAGCTAAGTAAGAATGATGAATCTCCTAAGGTTGATCATAGCAAGTACATATCAATGATTGGAGGAATGCTATATCTAATTGCTACTAGACCAGATATCACGCATGCAGTTTGTCTTGTGACTAGATTTCAAGAAGATCCTAGAGAATCACACGTTGCAACAGTAAAGAGGATATTCAGATACTTGAAGAGAACTCTAGAACATGGTCTGTGGTATCCAAAGGATATTGATTTCTCTCTGAGTGCTTATACAAATGTAGATTAGGTAGGATGTGTGGATGACAAGAAAAGTACAAGTGGTGGTGCATTCTTTCTTGGATGCAGATTGGTGTCTTGGCTAAGAAAGAAGCAAGGTTCAGTGTCTTTGTCTACTACAGAGGCATAATACATTGCAAAAACATCTTATTGCACACAGGTACTATGGATGAGGAAAACTTTCAAGGATATTAGAGTTGTATATGATGAACCAATTTCTATCTTTTGTGATAATATAAGTGCTAATAAAATTTCAAAGAATCTGGTGATGCACTCAAGGACAATCCAATATCACTTTTTGAGAGAAAAAGGTTACAAAGAATAAAGTAAAGCTTGAGTATGTGCCTACAAAGGATTAGGTTGCTAATATATTCACTAAGGATCTTCCTAAGGATACTTTTAAGTATCTTTGGGAGAATTTAGGGGTTATTAGCCCCCATTCTTTGAACTAGATGCATAAGGATATGCATCAGTCAAGTGGATTTCAAAATTCATTCTTTGTTCAGGATTGATGTTGGAGGCTACCTCTCAGGGGGAGTAGGTAGTGGCTTTGTTGTTTGTTGCAGTTAGGGGTATTAAGTGTTGATGCAAGTTGGTGTTGTCCTTTGTCAATTGGGTCAAAGGATATGTGTAGTGGTAGATGGTCGATACTGTTTATTGTGTGCTCCTAAGGGGGAGTATGCAGAGTAGTAAAAATAAAAGGTAGTTGCAAAGCAGCTGTTGTCTCTTATAGGTAATGCCTTTGGGGGAGAGAGTATGCATGTATGTATGTCAAAGGGGGAGAGACACAAATATTTTTCCCTTTTCCATTGATGTCAAAGGGGGAGAGAGGAAGAAATATGAAAGAAAGAGCTGATATGGAGCAGTGTGTTGGTGATCAGAGTTGTTATATTTGATGTTGATGGTTTTTCACATTATGTGTTGCCATCAATGACAAAGGGGGATATTGTTGAAAATATGAGTAGTTGGTGTTTTCATTGATGTCAACAAGCTTATTTTTGTGTTGTCATTGATGTCAACTAGTGATGTTTGGGAATTTGTGATGATGCTTTTATTGGTTTCATTATATTGTCATTAGTAAGTGCTACTGATGTCAATCTCTAGTGTTGCTTTGATAAGCTTATGTTTTTGGATGTTGTTTGTTTGAGTTGTTTTGTTGCGGTTGGTTTAGTGATGATAAGGAAGTGTTGAAGATGATGAGAATTTGTCTCTAGTGCTTGGTTTCAAATGGATTTTGAGAAAATTTGAATAAAGGAGGAAACAATATGTTGCAGAGATGTTCTGGTATACATAGTGGTGTTCTGGTTTTACTCTACATTTCTTCTGTGTTGAAGATATGCTTGTGCAGTTCAGATATGTGGGTTAGAGGTGTTCAAATGTTCTAAATCCAAAATTTCTTGGTTTGGATCGTTGTGCAGAAAAAATTGTGTTCACCAATGTGTGAACTGTATATTGATATGTTGTTTGGGAGAAATGGTTTTTCTCTGCACTTCTCCATAGTTTGGTTTCTGGTCTTGTGGTTTTGGAAGTGTGTTGATAAGGTTCATATCCATATTTAGTTGAAGTTGTTCATGGTTTGGTGCTCTACAAATTGATTTGTTTAGTTACAGTGTGTGGAAGATTATTTGGGTGAATAGGATGAGTTTGCTCTTCAAGTGGAAGTTGTTGCGAAGGAATTTGTTGAATTTTAGGGTGTTCTTGGAATATTACATATTGTGTCGTTGCAAAGGAATTTGTTGAATTTTAGGGTGTTTTTGGAATATTCTAGATTGTGTTTAAGTGTTGTGTGTGATTTGTGACTCATCTTTGGATTTGAGGAAGCATGTACTTAAATGTAAATGGTGTTTACACAATATTGACCAACCTTGGGTGTTTACACTAATTATGGATTTGCTTCAGTGATTATGGAAGCATGGCGTAATGTATATGTATGATTTGGGTCCGAGTTAAGGTGTGATGTGGTTTTCCTTCATTCCTTTTCATCGTAGAAATGTTTTGGTGCCAACCTAATTTGAATTTGCATGATTGAGGTGCATAGCCAACCTTGGATAATGTTTTCAAGGTTGAAGAAGGTATAAATACATGTTGTGTTGATGGAAGAAGATAGAGTAGAGCGTATGATGCAAATTACAAAGTTGTGAAGTGAAAATTTGTGAAGTGTAGTGCGAGCTTTAATGAGTTAGACTACTTGGAGTAGTGAGCAGAAGGTGTCTACAATCTTTAGAATGGTTGCAAATGTGTTGGTGATGTTGTGGTGGAATTTTTTGTTGCATTAAGATGGATTTCTCACTGTAACATTCTTCTTTCTTCTTTTCTACAATCTGACAGTGAGCCATTGGCAATGAGCCCTTTCTTCTAGGCAGTGAGCCCTCTGATAATGAGCCTATTATATTCGATGTTGCAATTACTTTATATTGTGAGCTAATCCTCACCATGGTTTTTCCCTTCTTGGGTTTTCCACATAAATATGGTGTTCTATTGTGCATGGTGTTGATGTGTTTCAATTTATGTTATTTACTTTCATGCTTATAAGTTGATTTGAATGTCTATAAGGGTTTTGAATTTTTAATGTACAACTGATTCACTCACCCCTCTCGATTGTCTTGTGCATTCAACACAAGTAACATGTTGAACCCCCACGAGGTGGCCTCTAGCTAGACACACCTACATAAGTGCAAACTCATAAAGTAGTTTCAAAGACCATTTACATTGTACAATTTTTTTACATTCATTATATTTTACGAATAATAAAAAATTAGATCTTGGGTTTTAGTTCATAAAATATCTCAAAGTATTTGACCACACAAGGTCTCAAAATATGAGTTCAATATATATGATATGTAATACTTTTCTATTAACTATTTCTATAACTAGATCTTTTACAGTCCTATTTAAAATAAACCATATTCAAAATGGACTTGTGGTGCAACATTATGTCTCTATAGTTAACACATTCATTGTAATCATCCATATCATTCCACCCAATCGGTGGATCCACTTCAGATCTATCTTCATTGGACCACACAACTTCTATTGTAAAGTCCTCTCCTTGGTTTATGTGAAATCTTGGACCTCCCTTGAATTGTAGGTCTTTCTGAATTGCTTCTTTTATATGTATTTTTTTGTATTTAATCTGAAATTCCATGTATCTTTTTTAAAATGGAATGTTATCCTCTTTGCAAAATGACTAGTTTCTTGCATACTTTATTTCTTCCTTGTTAATTTTCAACTTTCCACTTTTCAATAGCTTCACAAATTTGTCTTTTGACACCCCCATTGTGATTGTTACATGCATAGAGATATCATGAAATATTAGTCTTCTAGCAAACTCAATAAGTGCTCTCCTAATGACTTGGAACCCTTCCTCATTCCTAGCTTTCCATAAAAACCATAATATTTTTGTAGATAATAAAATCCAAAATAGATTCATAGATTTTTCCAATCCTTCAACAAAACCAAAGATAATTTCCCATTTTTTGGCTTTATCTAAGTCCCCCCAACCCCCAAACTTGCACAAAAGAGATTTCAAATTTCTTTAGCAAAGAAGCAATCAAAAAATATATGCATAATAGATTCAGGCTTCTTACATATTTCACAGATATTTACATTGTAGGCTAGAAAGGAATAGGGAAATTTTTGTAATAACATCCATTTGAAATAGACTTTCTTTGGTTCTAACATGTTGTTCCATAAATGTTTAAAGATCTTATTCCATTGTTTAAAATTAAAATCTAGATTCCAACTTTTGTTTAGGTGGTTGTCTAAATTTGAGATTTATTCTAATGCTTTATACACCTTTTTGGCCTTTAAATTGTGTAATTCAGTACCATCAATCCATTTAAATTCTTCCAAAGTATCCCTATTGAGATTATTCATTGTAGAAATTTCTAGATTTTTGTAATTTTCCTTAATCACAGAGTATGTTCTCCATTGAGTTGGAGGAAGATTATATTCTATATTGAGAGAAGCCCAAGATTTTAATTTCTTGTTACATGTTATGTCTTTAAAAGTTTTAATTCCTTTCTTGCTCCATGATTTTTCTGAACACCCTTGTAGTAATGCAAGGGGCATATCTTTACGATAAACATTCCACTATATTGATCTCATTGGACATTTTATTTTTGTCTAGATATTTCCAATGAATCTCTATTTATTATTGAACTTCTACTTTGCTCCTAGGATTTCTATAAACTTTTAAACACATTGGATCCAACTAAGGATACAAGGAATTTACAAAATATTAGGTCACAAAAGGGATATTCTTCCAAGTTTTGGCTTACCTTGGAACAAATCTTTGGATGTTATTCCTTACTAATATTTTCCAAGGCTCATTTCCTTTCAGGGCTTTGTGAATCCACTTGACTGCTAGGGATATTCCTTGTTTTTTAAAATCTTTTAAACCTAGCACACTTTCACTCTTTTCTAAGCAACACCATTCCCACCTAACTGCATGTTTTTTCTTTTTTAATTTTCCATCAAACCATAGAAATTGTCTATTTTTTTTTACTTCATTTATTTGGTAACTAAAAAAATCCATGGTGAAGAGTAATATATATTGTAAGTAGATAGAATTTTCTTGCATTACTTGAATCCTACCAGCTAAGGATAAGAATTTCTTATTCCAACTTCCTATTTTCCTATCAATTTTATCTTTTATCCACTCCCACATGTCTTTCAAGTAGGGATTTACTACAAAGGGTATACCCAAATATCTGACTTGCTTATTTGGACCTTCCCATTGGAATTCATATCTTCCAAACCACTCTGGGGGGAGTTTTCCCAGCTTAACATTATGGATTTCCCTTTGGATATTTTTGGGCCCCTAGTGAAACACAACTAATTCCCCCAAATTAAAATGCAGCAATACAAATTAATTTCAAAACTTATTCCCAAAAAAAATTTATGCACAATATTTAATATAATATTTAATGCCCAATTCAATAGTTTGAAATTAATTGAATAAATTAATGAATAATTGTATTCAAATACATTCAGTCATGCCATAAATAAATTATTAATTCAATAAATTCAAATTATCTAAAATGACTTTATTGCTCAGATAATTTATCAGGCATTAATACTTATCTTTGAAATGTGTAGAAGAAATCCCAACGATTGTTGGAATGGACCCTAGTTTAGCCTCTTCCATCTATGAGCAATCTAGGAGGCAAAAGCATACTTTTTTGCTCTTCACAATGTGTTGGTTCCTCTGGAACAATTCTCAACACTCATGGCAAACCATGCCTTGGCCAAGACCGTCCTGAGTGCACCCTATTGTACCCCAGGTTGGAAACACACTGTAGGCGTGCCCTTCTCTATCTTGCTCATAGCCTGCTAACCTGGAATCTTATTCCCACAATGTGTTGTACTTGACTTTCTCCTTTTTCTTTTCTATGTGTCCTTTCCAAGTTTCACATGAATGATTTATATATCTTTTAAGGGGTGGTTTCCAAATCATCACACCCTTTCACAAAGTTTGCCTTTTAACAATTATTTAAATAAATAATTAGGCTTCCCCTTTTAAAGAATGTTTTTACATATTCTTTAATCTCTCTTTTAACCAAAGGATCATAATATCCTTTATTTTATCTCCCTTCTAATTCTAAAGGGTTATTTAATAGATTTATCTTCTCTAGGGGAAAAAGTCGCATAACAATTCTCCCCCTATAAATTAGCTATTGTCCTTAGTAGCAAGAGATACATCTACATCACAGCTCAAAAAATACATAATCAATAATTGAAGAAATTGACATTGAATACATTAATTCTTCATATATTTCTACATCCTTTTCTTTCAATTCCTAGATCTCTCTTTTATTATTTCAAGAGAATTATTTTTATCAATCAAAATTATGACAAAAATTGTACATACATACATATAAGAAATTTACAACTAAAGAAACTAAGGCTATTCTATATGTTGATCACATATATTTTAATTCTATCAATTTTCTCTCATGTAACCTATTTTCTTTAATGTAGATGTTTTCCTTACTTCCATGTAAATTCAACATTAAATTTATAAAATTATTATCATGTGTTGACATACATTTACCTAATGAATAACATGCATACCCCATACTATGTAGTTACTCTATCAATTTCACCATTTTACCCACTCATGTAACTTATTCAAAGCATTACAATGTGGGCACACAATAATTAGTATGCATATGCAATACTATGTGACCACTCATAACTTATAAAAGTATAATCTATAGCATCAACATACATTCCAAGGTGATATTCATGCATTCTGGACTACATGAGTATCCTTTTTCATATATAATACTTTATAAGCCACCTGTGCAAAGTTATTGGGTTGATCAAGTTCAATAACAAAGTACAATACAACAAAACATATCACACTCACATTTAAATAGAAATCCCAAGTCTTTATTAAATATACTTTTATGCTTGTACTTCTTTTAAATTCATTTATTTTTTTCTTATTTAATATTGTATAAGATTGTTAGAATTGATTAAGAGCAACCCAATACAAGAGTTTTATATATATATATATATATATATACTATAAGAATGTTTATTCTTATATCAAGGCTTCTAATCACATGCTTCTCTTACCATCCATTTTTATCGTATTTCACTTTCTTCCAATTTTGACCCCTTAACCATACCTTTGTGGTTATGTGATTCAAAAATTATTTTCTTTCTAAATTACAAAATCCTCTAAATGAATTTTGATAAGATGATCCTTGCTTGGAACATTTTGAACCATATAAAATTTATTCTTTTTTTTTTGTCAAGGTTTTTATGCACATCTATTCATAACTTTCTCCTATAGAATATATAAATTATACCACTATATATGAAAATCACATGCTTGTTGGATAATCTGTCTTTGATTTATTTATGCTCCTACATTGCATTTTATTGCATATCTTAAGTCAATCATAAGCAATCACACAAACCATATATCATGGTTTATTTAAGGCCAAGAAATATGTCTAACATACATAGTGTGCCCTAGCATAATAAGGTGGCTTAATAATTATCCTTTTTTACAAAAGTTCTCTTATAATCATAAATCTTTCTCTTAAAAGAGTTTCCTTAAATATTCTTCATTACTTTCTATTTTTATTTAGGAACAAATATCTATTCAATATATGAAAATAAATTAGGGTTATCTCTCCCCCTGTAAACAAACTTTGCATTTATTGTGCAATGATAAAGCATTATTTCATTCCAGCCAATGCATTTAAACAACACAATATTTTCAAGGTTTAAGATATAGAAATAGCATGATCATATGAGTTTATATCTCATAAATATGTTATTCCCAACATAACATATTGTCATTTCTCTAAGTTTAAGATGTGAATCCAAGGACCTATGGGTTATGGGTCCACAATGTATTAAATATATCAATGTGTTGGTTTTGATTAGTTATGACAAGCATAGTAAAACTATTTTCTTGAATATACAAATTTCACTATTACAATACTAAATCACTAACTGTTATCACAAATACTTACAAGAATATCGGTTTATATATTTGAACGGCCCTCATACTATGACCTAAGTTCCATAAAGGTTATTGAGTGATGTCTTTGAAATATAATGACAACCTAATTCTTTATGAATAGATAGTATCTTCCTTCTCTTTATCTAAGATCATGCTTACCATATATGGGACTAAATTTCTAAATAATACTTGTGACAACAATGCACTATTTTATATTCCTAATAAGATAAGGTATTCACTTAGTATAACATTAACAAATTTGCTATAATATGTATATAAGGGAATATAAGGGAATCACCATTCCTCAAATCTACATCAAATGTCCTCCCAATACAATCTCCAATCTCGCTAAGACATGCACCAGACCAATATTTGAAGGGGAGGTTGTAAAGGCGAATCCAAACGAGTTCTAGTTTAGGGTTTGTCTTCAATAGATCGAAATTTGTAGCCCACTTATGTAGATACAAAGGTGCATTTTCATATGTCCATTCTCCATCAATGATCTTATCCCTTTCCTCCTCTATCACAAAAGAGGGCAACAAAAAAACCTTTTGGCAAGAAGTTGTAATTTGTGCATTCCCCCCACTTCTATACAATCCAATCCTCCATTTCCGCCCTCACTAACTTCCTTCCAAGAAATTTACTGATGATTGCTCTTTGGCTCAAATCTGTGGAGTCTGCATGAACAATGTTTGATACATCAACACTGGGGACTTTGATATTTATTTCAGCCTTTTCCTTGTTATTTGCAAAAATATCTCTATGGCTCGCACCACTCCTATGCACCATTTTCTTTTTTCTTTTAAATAATAAAGATGTGTTATTATTATTATTATTATATATTAAAATGACTTACAATCAATCCCTACCTTACGTTGTCGAAACTTGGATTAGGGTTATTATAGGTGCCTTCATAAGATGTAATAAAAAATGAGTGGACAATAAAATTGATTAGGTGCTTGGGTTCCTAGGGTTAAGCACAAGGATTTAGACAAGACCTAACAAATTCATTTTATTAATAAAAATTTTTTAAATATCATATTATGTAATTTATACTTGGTTAGGTGAACCTATGTTTGGGAAAAATGTTACCAGTAGGGTTTTGACACTGAGGTTGGCATTACGATCCATCTATATCTCTCTATGGAACCACATAATCCACCTCACCTTGCACCCTTGGTACCTACAATCAAACCATATTACTCACACAATTCCACCAATCAAATGTTTGGGTTAGTAGAAAACATAATTAGTGCATTCAATTTAACATATAACACAATTACTTAATCATATTCATTAATAGTAGTTATTAACAATTCATAACACATGCATATGCACACACATAGATCCAATAACATATTATGATCACAAGTTCCACCCCTAGTCAAAATTACAATGAGGCTAGGGGACAAGGGTCTCGCAACAAGATAAAGGGATTCATAGGGGTGTGACACCTACTAGCCAAAATTAACTCTTATCTACTTGACTTTGTTATGAACATTGTCAATCTTTGGCTAGCCCATTAGATAGATGTGAAAAGTTCATTTCTTCACAAGGATCTTCAAGAGATTTATATGGAGCAGCCACAAGGATTTGTTCAAGTTTCTTCATTGGTTTGTTGATTATAGAAGTCTATGTATGGGCTCAAGCAAGCCCCTCATGTTCAATGTGAGAAGATGAACTCATTTCTCCTTTCAACAAGGCTATAATGATGCCATTCAAATCTCGATGTTTACATCATGTAATAGAATGGTGATATTTTGATCATAATTCTCTATGGTTAAACCCATCATCAAAGGAAATCTTACAAACATCATCAATAGGCTCAACAAAATAACTTTACATAATGAATTGATCATCATAGACTTGGGCCCTCTACACTAATTTCTCATCACCAACGTCACTCAATCTAATTTCAAGAATAGTCAAACACAATCTATGTTGATTATTTCGCATGGTTTCACATGGCTAGTTGTAAACTTGCATCGATTCCCTTTATTTTTGAAGTCAATCTTGAGGCTGATTGTTTCACTCAATTGGTTGATTTTACCTTGTATTGACAACTTGTTGGCAACCTCGTCTACTTGACTCAATTATTCAAACATTGCTTATTTTGTTGGTATGGGTTTTTGCTTAATGCAAGAGCCACATAAGCTTCACTTGAAAGCTATCAAAGATATTCTTGATATCGTCTCTCTTTTGGGAAAAATATAAATCTTTGATATGGTCTCTCTTTTGGGGAGAATATATTTTATATATGGGTACCCAACTGAACCTAATTGTTGGAACCCATCATTTTCACCCCCTTAAGTTGCTCTTAAGAGAAGATCTTGGTGTAAGTAATTAATTATTACACCCTACATAATGTACATCTTGCTTATATGGATGTTGTGTAGATTATTCATAATAATTATCTAGATATTTTTTATAATCATAAGGTAAGTTTGTTTTATTTCTTAATTTTATCTACATAGTTTTATGAAAACCATGATATTCCTATTTGATTGAGTTGCCATTCACATCTCCTCTCCTATTCTCTATAAAATGCAATGAATGCTAAATTTATACTCAATAAATAAGATTGTGCTTCGTTCATTCATCTTTTTGCCTATAAATATTTCTATAAAACTGAATTGTTCATGAGCTAAACTTATTTCAACACTGTTGTCAATCAGATTGCACCCAAATGCTTGAATTTTGAAATTCAACAATCTGTTGAGACATTGGATTACTTTCAGGTTGTGGGTACCCTATTCGAAAGTAAACCTCCAAATTCTAGGCCAACTTCCTATTTATTCTTCGATTAATAATTGGTGATTTGTTGGAAAAAGGATAGAAAAATTATTACTAAATGTAAGAAAATTGTAAATTGAAGGTGATGCACCTAACTGATAATGACTTGCAACTATGACTCACAATAAACTTTTCAACACTCCAATCTGCACAACCTGATTTGATAATTTAATCACTTGAATGATTTAAACATAGGCTTTGACCTAATGCAATATTGAGGGAAAATGAGGTTTTCATGACTAAATTGATTAATCAATTACAAGCACAGTGCATAACCAGTGAACTTAAACTAAATTGCATACAGATATGTGAAAAAGACAGAAAAAATTAGAGGTTTCAGAACTGAAACACAATAATTCTTCGATCAAATTCCTCACGAAAACGATGCTTGAAATCTAGAAGGAAAATTCTAAAATATTGAAACTTAAAGGAATCTTCTGCAATAACACAATTTGAACCTGTAAAAACACTACTGTATTAATCTGTAAATAAAAGTTGAGTTACATGACCATTCGCTTTGCAATATGCAAAGGCTGAATAACAAGAACTGAATTGAAAAAGATAAACTTTTTCAATATATACAATATGAATGCACTTCAAAGTGCATGAATAAGCAACTGAAAGTCAATTTCAGTGAGAAAGTGATAACTCCAAGGTGAAATCCGAGCAGAAGCAAAAATCGCTGAAAATAAAGTTCAAACTCAAGCAAAAATGAGTGAACTCAGTCTCGAACTCGCAGTCATAATGCATGCAACAGATCTGCAACTCAAATTGAACTGGAAATCCCTGAAAAGGTGGGCTAAAGCACGCAAAACTGTCTCATTCTTGTCAATTCGCCCATGCACATTGGAACTCCATCTTTATGTGAAAGTCTTCAGTTGAGTCTGATGTGTAACTGAAGTAAATTGTGATTTAGCTTTACATTATATCTTTATTTGCATTTTAAGATGATGAATTAATTAAATGATTTATAATGCATCATTTAATTAATCTATTTACAATATTCAATGCAAATAAATATGAAAAGAATAAAGCTAATTTAGAAAATATATTTCTCCACTTCACAACCTTCAAGTTCCATATGTCATACTTAGCATGTATTTTGCACTCTTCACTTAAATAAATATTAGTCGATTCCCCATCATTATCCTAATCAACCACCATTAGCAATATATAATACACACTTAGCATACATTTGAAAGCTTCAGCACTAAGTGTATATGGAAAAAACCGACTACCATCATTATGCATATCTTAATATTTGATAGTTGATAATAGTCGACCACATGCAATAATCAACTTGACTTGAGAGTCAAAAACATGGGCAAGGAAGACAATGATTTAATTAAAATCATGGGAAAAAATCAAAGGTCAAGCAAATAACATCCAACCCTAAAAGACCATTTCATTCGCACTTGATTAGGAGAAGCTTCATGAAGAAGTTGGCGGCCACCATGGGGTAGGGTTTGAAGCTGAAATTCTACCATGAAATGGCTCGAATCTGCACCTTTTGGACATTTTCTGGATAATTTCTTTGAAGAAACCTTGCTGGGAACGAACGGTAAGTGATTATCAGTGATAAATCTGATATTGAACCTTATTTTGAAAGCTCTTTTCTAGGCTTTTAAGTCGCGACTATAGCATATTTCTGATATATTTTCCTTCTGTCTTTCCTCACTGCTTCTGGCTGCCATGGACAAGCTCATTCTGAAGCTTGGAACGCAGATTTTGCACTATTTTTCTGTTGATTTTTCTAGTCTGAAAGAAAATGAAGGAGCTATGATTCTATCTTTTCCATTTTTAGCTTTATATTTTCGTTTATCTCCTCTATGGCACGGTCTTACTGGTTTCTATCATCCATCCCATGAGATGGTATCCTTGAGATATCATGTGTACATTTCCATCACTATGATAGGCCGTGGCTATCTTCATTCTTCCTTGATTTTTCTGTATTTTGTAATAATGACCAGAGGCGCCATATAATTCTGATTCAGACTTTGAAAGAGACAAACATAAATTTTATTGGCATTCTGAATGACTTTAAAAAACTCCATCTGGGTACTTGTAATTCGTTGCACTCTGCATTTTTTGAGTAAAACCCCTGCATGGGTGAGAAGAAATATGTATTTTCCTTTCATATTATACTGTGCATCTGTAATATAAAGATTACCATGATTTTTAATCAGCTTCTTCTTGAAAAATATATAAGGGAAAAACCCCATACACTGACCTTCTCCTTTTTCCGTTTCCATGAAAGGTGAATACCTGTAGCTATTCTTTATGACTCTATACAGCAAGAAAGACACTCTGGCATGCTTAACATATAACTGAAAATCGATTTCACATTAGTTGTGCATTATCTTCTTGTAAGTATCCTTCCACTAGCTTCCAAAATAATTCATTCAGTGATTAATGCTTTAAGCATACATATTTGTATTCCTTCTTTGATTGATTGCACCATGACTGTACTGTCACTTGACAAAATATTGAAAGCTGGCTGTAACTTTTGTGATCCGCTTTGTAGTGAACTCCCACCATTCTTGTATGATATATCTTCCTCATTATATTAACAATGATTATTTAATCATTTTGTTGTCTTGAAACCTCTTTGAGATCCATGAGGAAGAGGAAATGACTTATATTTTTCTGTTGTTCTCATTAAAAATGAAAGCTTGTAACTGTTCTTAAACAACTCATGATGTAATCATACACGACTCAAGTGCACTCATTTAGATAGTAATTGTCTCCTTCCATTCATTGCTATTTGGAAAGTAAGATATATTCTCTTGTAATTGAATGATCTCGATAATAATCTGCAATGAAGCACTTGATTTAGTTTTCATACATAACCTTTGAAAACCTTATATGCACGTGCATGGCTGCTTCTCATAGTACTGTCATTATGTGTTGTTATTTTTCAAAAGGAGCATTTAAATTCATGATTACAGCTACACTCTTTAATAACTGCCTTAGCTCTCATGTATGCAACTTATATGAAAGCTACTTGTCAATGAAAATTAATGACTGTTTTGCTGCCATGTTGACTGCCCTTTGGTCTTTTGTGACTGAGTTTCCTTCATTTGTAGATTATCATCTTCTCTTCATGGTCTTTTACTTTCATATAACTGTCACAGCTCACAGCCCACTGTCTTTTAAATGTCTTTATTGCCAAAGTAACTTATACTGTCCTTTTAAGGAAAAAGTTGTGCTTTGAGACTGAATATTGTCTTTCTTCATATGACCGCCCTTGATTGTCTTTTGGTCTTGGCTATATTCATGCAAAATATGCTTTTGAATATCTTTGTAAATAATGACTGCCATTGAAATCATATCCTCCATTTACTGTTAATGCTGATCATTTCACTGCTGACATATAAATACCTTCGCTTGACATGAAGCTTTCATTACCTAAAGCATTTGGCAAACCTGTTCCTTTGTCTCTCCTGTAGACTATGAATATGTAAGGAACGGTTGAGATAACTTAATACCTTATTCTTCTGTCAGTTTAAGGAAGCTCAATGCCTCATTAAAATGTAAAACATGAATGGAAGACAGAGCTGAAACTCAACTATGACAAATACAATTAACACTCTCTTAACATGCTTCTTTGTTTATGATGAGCGAAAGATAACTGCTCAATCTATTTTACCATGTTCAATTAGACTGCTTTCTTATGATGTTATTGCTTTACAGCAGTTCCGTTTGATGACTGTAACACTTGATGACTCTCATATAATAATGTGAATGAGAGGTGCCATCTTTATGATATGTCGGGCTCTACCCTTGTGGGAGCCCGTTTTACTCCACATATCTGATGAAAATAATCACGAACATGGTGAACCTGTTCCTACACACTGAAACAAACATGTTAGAAAAATAAAAGAAGCCAAAAGCTTCCATTGAGTTATGTTTTTCATGATTGTCAGTCTTTCATCTGATGAATGCTTGTTTTGATGCAAATTACATTTATGTTGGTAGCATAGGCGTAAGGCAGAATGTAATTCATCTTTGCTTAGAGGAAAAATCCAATGCCATTCCTTCATAATTTTGCAGGTTCATGGAGCGAGGAAATGAGGCTGCAGCAGCTTGGAGATGCGGCGGCTGAAGACACCAACGAAAGTGATTCATCATTACAGGCAATGATGAATTGCTCCTCTTCTTTACGCTTATGTTATTTTCAGTAGTGTAGTTTGTCCTTAAAATTTGTATTCATCATTTGATTGTCAGAATCAAATCCAGTTACTCTCGCGGCTTGTGTGAGATTCAACATTTTTACAAAATGAATAAGAGGCATTACTATGCAAATTTTCAATTTTTCTGTTCCAAATGCTTGCACAATAAAACTATGATTCAGATGTAAAATGATCTCTATGATGATCAATAAATACTTAAATCAGCAAAACATGAAAAATTTTGTACCTATCAATGATGAATTTCATTCAGCTCTACCTGTTTGAGCTCGAAGTGAAAAATAGGTAACAAATTGGCGACCTCTGCGGAGTGTTTGTCTGCTAAACACAATAGACCAATATATAACTTATCCATTGGGCATGGAGTTCATGTTTTGTTCCTTTTTAACTCAGAAAACTGTAACTCAGCTTCAAAATATGCAAACTAAAAGAAACTACTGCAATTTTGTTGAAGACAGAATCTGAAAACCAGGTGCAGCAACTGCACTTATTGAAAACATGACAAAACTGAAATGAAACGTGCCAGCAGGCACTTATTGAAAACATTACTGAAACTGAAAACTATTCTACTATGTACAGCTGAAAGCTTGATGCTTAATAACACTGTTTCAAATGAATCCCGTTGACAGGGATTGGTAGTACTTCACCATTCAGCTTTGAAAGCTGAAATGCTTTGTGTACTTTTTTTTCTGTAATAACATACGGGCCATCCCACATGGCATCAAACTTTGTATGTTTACTAGGCCTGCTCTTGAGCTCATCCCACTTGAAAACTAAATCACCTTCATTGAAGATCCTTGCTGTTGCTTTCTTATCAAATGTCCTCTTCATTTGAGAATGATGAATCTGAAGCTTTCTGTAGGCTTCTCTTCTGGTTTCTTCCAACTTTGTTAATTGAGCAAGCCTGACTTGCATTGGTTGCTCCTCAAGTAACTCAAGTTCTTTTATGTAACTCAATGTTGGCAATTCAATCGATATAGGCAGTTTGGCCTCTTTGCCATAAACCAAAACATAAGGTGAAAATCCTGTTGATCGTTTTGGTGTAGCTCTATCAGCCCACAGGGCTAACTTGAGCTTGTCATGCCATGTCCTCTGATTATCTTCAATAGTCTTCTGTATGATCTTAATCAGATTCTTATTTGTTGATTCAGCTTGTCCATTACCCTGAGGGCAATAATTGGATGAAGTATTTAGATAAATATTATTCTTTACTGACCAATCTGAAACTCTTAAACCAACAAAAGCCAAGGCATTATCAGAAATAATCGAATCAGGTGTACCAAACCTGGAAACTATATCCTGATAAAAGTTTAAAACTGATGTTTCATTTGCATCTCTTAATGCGATTGCTTCAGTCCACTTCGTAAAGTAGTCTGTGGCAGTTTAAATCCATTTGTGCCCAGCACTTGAGGGTGGATTGATTGGACCGTTAAAATTGAGTCCCCACTTTCCAAATGGCTGCTCAACCTGAATTGAATTCAGGGGCAGGGCTGCTAACTTTTGTTTTCCTGCAAAAAGTGAACATTTAGCACATTTTCTGACATAAGTATGAGCATCTTTGAATATATTTGGCCAATAATAGCCTGCCTTCATAATTTTCAGAGTTGTAGTATGTGGTGCAAAATGACCTCCAGCAGGTCCATCATGGAATTCTTCAAGAATTCTTTCAATCTGATCTGGATAAATACACCTGAGAAAAACACCATTGAAATCCTTCTTATAAAGAACACCATCAATTTTTGTGTAAGGAATTGCTTGTAATCTATAATATCTTCGTTTAGACTTGTCTAAACCTTCTGGACAATCTCCAGTATGCAAATAATGGATCATCTGATGAATCCAATCAGCTGGAATAGCTGAAACAACAGGTTCATCTTCATTATTCAAAACTGTAGCAACCTTTTAACTATTGGTTTCTTCGTTTCTGCAAGTTGTTCGCACAATCCTTTACTCCGAACAAGCTTGGTAACCTTTATGTTGATGTCATATTCCATGACTTTGGTTATCCAGCCTGCTTGCTTGTCATTAATGTCCTTATTCAACAGAAACTCCTTGACTATTGGGTGAGCTACCAGCAGATTTATCTTATTATTAGACAGCATATGTCTAAATTTTTTCAGACTTCTCACTACAGCAAGTACATGCTTCTCAACGAATAAATATCTTGTTTCGTAATCATGCAAGACTTGACTAAAGAAAGCTATGGGCTGCTCCATACCTTCATTATTTTGCTGACAGAGCATTGCGGAGATGGTATCCACTCCTCTGAATGCGTACAATATGAAATCTTTATCAAAATCAGGATTTATATGAGTAGGGGTTGTTGCAAGTGCCTCTTTAATTTGCTCAAAACTGTTCTTACCTTCTTTTGACCAACTGAATTGAATATTTTTCTTCAACATGGCTATCAATGGCTGTAATAACACTGCAACATAGGGAATAAACCTCCTCATGAAGTTTATTCTGCCTAGGAAGCTCTGCAAACCTTTTTTGTGAGCGGGCAACGGTAAAGCCAGAATGGCTGCAATACGTTATGGGTTAATAGAAATGCCATCTTTTGAAACAATGTAACCCAGAAGCTTACCTTCGTGAACAACAAAAATACTTTTCTTTGGATTCAACGAGATTCCATATTCTCTGCATCTCTTAAATATTTGTCTAAGATGACTGAAATGATCATCAGCATTCCATGAGAAAATAGTGATATCATCCAAGTAAACAAGAACAAATTTATTTATCAAACCTTGGAGAGCCATATCCATCGCTCTCTGAAAGGTGGCTCCTGCATTTGACAGTCCAAATGGCATCTTTCTGTAAGCCATAGTACCCCACTTGGTGGTAAAGGTTGTCTTATACTGATCTTCCTCCTTAACCAAGATTTGGTTGTAACCTGAATACCCATCCAGTAACGAGAACCTTTTTGATCCTGAAACAACCTGCAATATTTGCTCCATTGAAGGCAGTGGATAGTGATCTTTGAGTGAAGCTCTGTTTAGATCACGGAAATCAATGCACAACCTTATGCTCTTCTTTCTGACAGGCACCAAATTTGACACCCAAGAAGTGTGCTTGATTGGAAATATTATACTACCTTCGATCAACTTATTTAATTATGTTTTCATCAGATGTTCTAACTTTGGATTCAGGGGCCTCTGCTTCTGTCTCACTGGTTTTGCGTTGGGTTCGAGCTCAATTGTATGCTGAGCTAACTCGGGGTTGAAACCCTTCAAATCTCCATACTGCCAGGCGAATATGTCGTTGAATTCTTGACAAAGCAAGATAAAGGCTTGTTGTTTTGCCTTTGTACAGACTTTGCCAAGCTTAAGCAGCTTGTCTTTGAATATTTCTATTGATTCGTAATGTTCCTGCTTCACTGTAATGCCTGATTTATCCTTTCTAACCTAGTTATCAGTATTGAAAATGGATTCAAGAGTCACTAAACCCTTTGGCAGCTTGTTAGATTTAAGTTGCATAATCTGATCACCATATTGCTGATCAAATTTCTTCTGATTTCCAGCAGAAAACTCAGCTTCTTCCATCAGAAAACTCTACTTCTTCCATCACAAAATGAACTATCTGTTCATCACTATCAAAAATTTGCCAACTTATATTATTATCAGGTACTGAAGGTCTGACAACTACCTTCATGTACTGCTGTACCTCCACATTGTGAATTTCAGTCGGAATGTCAAACTATGACCCTAGAGCAGCAAGTTTATGAGCTTGCTTATTCTGAATTCTTGGTACTGATTGCAGATTAAATGCATCAAACTCCTCAATTAAGTCCCAAACACGATGCTTATACAATTTCAGCAAATCATTCTTTATTAAATTTAGATTTTTAACTTGATTTGCTATTAATTCTGAATCACCATACACCTGTAAGCACTTAATCTTTCTTTTTCTGACCCATTCTAAGCCATGTATTAACGCTTCATATTTAGCAACATTATTAGAACAGCTTAAAGCAAATCTAAAAGCTAAATAATACCTGTATCCTTCTGGTGAAATCAAAACAGCTCCTCCACCAGCACCAATTTTACTCCTGGAACCGTCAAAATATAGCTTCCAAAGCTAATCAATCTGTTGTACTTGTTTTTCTTCCTTTACCAGATTTGGAATAATTGCATCAGGTTCTCGAATCATATAAATGCCTAAACCTACTTCGTCTATGAGATTGAACGGATCAACCTTGTGATTCTCGGTTGCCCACTCATCTAGATTTATGTCAGGTATGTCTTCTATAGGTACAATGGGGTCGAGGGTTATGGCTTGATCCTCCTGATCATGGAAAGCTAGGTTTGCATTTATGGGATTCAGAACATAAGGTTCAATATGGTCTTTAGCTAATGATTCTGACTTAATCATGACTCTAGTACCATACCTGGTCCTGAAAAACATGTGTGACCAGTCTGATGGCAGATAACCACCTAATTTCGCAGTGAAATCTCTAGACAAACAAATGGCAAAATAAGGTGGGAGATCAATGATATATATGTCCTGTGAAATTTGAAAGTTGGGACAGGCATGCAATGTAAGAGGTAAATTTTTAATAACTCCTACAGACTTTACATCAGTACCATCCAACTGAACTACCCCTTTTGACAATGGTTCATACTCAAGTCCTAACTTGTCTACTAGCTGTTTAGGCATCATTGAACTGCTTGCTCCACTATCGATCATGCAGTTATGCACTATGTTTTCACCAATTATTAAGCTGACATAAAAAGGGGGTGGTTTTACCTCTTTAGCTGGCTGTCCCTGTTTTTGATTTGAACTGTTCGCAAGAACTCTTGGCTGTTTTGTATTTGTTTCGTCAGAAATTGATATCTTAGCCAAAGCCTCCTGCAAACTTTCTTTTTGCCCAGGCAAGCGTAATGCATCTAACATGGTAATGCCAACAGTTGTTTTTTTCATATGTTCAATGATATTGAAAGAAGAAGCACCAACCTTTGACTGTACCTTTTGAACAACAGTGTTTGTTTGAGCTGCTTGAGGCTGGAACTGAACCTTAGGTTGCTCATTTGATGGTCCAGCTTGCTGTCTTGGTAAAATATGAACATTCTGAGTTGTTGAAAGCTGAACTTGCCCCTGTTGGGCTGTAAAATCTTGATTTTTCTAGTGAACAACAGACTGTTTGTCCTTTTCTATCTGTTGTTTATTAGGAACAGCTTGTTGTCTCAGATCAAATGCTCCTTTTTTTGCCCTCGTATTGGTTGCAATAGAAGTGGCTGATTGATTTTGACTTTGCATGTCATTAACTCCGCAAAATTCACTTCCTTGCCAGTTCATCATGGCAACATCAAAGTCACTCTGTTGCATTTGTTCATCCTGCTGATTATTGTCCTCCTTAGTTGTTTGTTCAAAAGCAGCATAACTATTTTGCACCATAAGAGCTTGATTAATCACCACGTTCATGCAAGTAGCCTGATTATGAGGCTGATTGCAGGGATAACACCATACATAATCCTGTGCTAAATTGTTTTGTATTGGCATCAGCTCCTTTGAAGAGCTAGCAACAGCTGGGTTAAATGGCTGATTAGGCCTAAAATTAAAATTCCTCTTCTGTCCCTGGTAATTAGCTTGATAAGTAATCCTATTTGCTTGAAATGATGATTGATTAGGCCTAAAATTTTGACCTTGCTGGTTTTTAAGACTTACCAAGTTGTTACTCACAGTTTGTAGTAACTTGGTCATTTGTTGTTGGTCATTTATTAGCTGTTGTTGGGTATTTTTAAGACTTTGCAAATCAGAATTTGCTGGAACAACATTATTTTGTGCTGCTGCTTGGATCCTAAGGCTGGAACAACAGGTATAGCGGCTATTGGAGGTATTTGAATGGGCATATATGGTTGTACCTCTGAGAAAATTGGCATAGGGGGTCTTGGGGCAAGTTTACCAGCTTGTATAAGGTTGTTTTCAGCTCTAATGGCGATGTCATATGCTGCTGGTAATGTTAACCCACCCATAGACTGTATCATTAAGGCAATATCACTATGCAATGATCTAAGGTAATACAGAAAAGTGTGGTCAGGAGTTGGCCTTACTGTTACTGGAATTCGATCCCATGTCCTTTGAAATCTGAAATTAAAGTCCATCATTTGTTCTTGTGGCGCTCTCTTTATAGTCGTCATTTGTTTAACTAGAGATAAATGATCGGACTTATCTGAAAATTGCTTTGTTAGCTTGTCTCCTAAGTCATCCCATGTCGGGACGCTATGAACTAGTAAGCCACGAAACCACTGAGATGCTTTCCCCTTGAATGACGCTGCTAACAACCTCAAAGCTACATTCTCCTGAATCACATGGTGAACTCCACATAACGAGGTTGCGTCTCTAATATGCTCAATGGGCGTAGTCTGATCCTCACCAGTAAAGAAGGGTAGACTTTTGAGTGCTGCTACTGGTATATCATCGTGTTGAGCCAGATCTAATGGGCTGCCCCCATTAAATGGAACAAAAACATGCGCTCTGGCCATCAGAGCTATTGGTATTCTGGGATTTGCAACTTGTATAATTGGTACAGGCTGAACCAGTACTCTGTAACTTGGCGAAGCTGAAAATGAACTTGGCTGCCTTGTTAACGATCTGCCTCTCCTTCTTGATGTGTAAACTAACGGTTCTGCTCTTTGAATCAGAGAAACTTATTGCTTTCTTGAAGGCTTACCAGGTGTTCGCTTGGCTGTCCTTATTCTCTTTGGCGAAGACAGCTGCAAATACTCAAACGAAGAACTTCGTGTCTGAACATTTCTCATAAGCTGTTTGCACTTGATCTGCTAGAAACTGAGAAACGAAGTTGCCAGGTATATGAAAATAATCCTCTGAAAGGCTGAAATAAACTGCTATATATACCAAACAGCAGCTTGAACTATAAAAATCTTGCTCTGAAAAGTGATTCAGAGTCCCACCGGGTGTGCTAAAAACTGTTGTCAATCAGATTGCACCTGAATGCTTGAATATTGAAATTCAGCAATCTGTTGAAACATTGGATTACTTTCAGGTTGTGGGTACCCTATTCGAAAGTAAATTTCCGGATTCTAGGCCGGCTTCCTATTTATTCTTTGATTAATAACTGGTGATTTGTTGGAAAAAGGATAGAACTATTACTAAATGTAAGAAAACTGTAAATTGAAGGTGATGCACCTAACTGATAATGACTTGCAACTATGACTCACAATAAACTTTTCAACACTCCAATCTGCACAACCTGATTTGATAATTTAATCACTTGAATGATTTAAACAAAGGCTTTGACCTAATGCAATATTGAAGGAAAACAAGGTTTTCATGACTAAATTGATTAATCAATTACAAGCACAGTGCATAACCAATGAACTTAAACTAAATTGCATACAGGTATGTGAAAAAGACAGAAAAAATCAGAGGTTTCAGAACTGAAACACAATAATTCTTCGATCAAATTCCTCTAGAAAACGATGCTTGAAATCTAGAAGGCAAATTCTAAAATATTGAAACTTAAAGGAATCTTCTGCAAATAACACAATTTGAACCTGTAAAAACACTGTTGTATTAATAAGTAAATAAAAGCTGAGTTACATGACCATTCGCTTTGCAGTATGCAAAGGCTGAATAACAAGAAAAAAATTGAAAACGATAAACTTTTTCAATATATACAATATGAATGCACTTCAAAGTGCATGAATAAGCAACTGAAAGTCAATTTCAGTGAGAAAGTGATAACTCCAAGGTGAAACCCGAGTAGAAGCAAAAATCCCTGAAAATAAAGTTCAAACTCATGCAAAAATGAGTGAACTCAGTCTCGAACTCCCAGTCATAACGCATGCAACTGATCTGCAACTCAAACTGAACTGGAAATCCTTGAAAAGGTGGGCTAAAGCACGCAAAACTGTCTCATTCTTGTCAATTCGCCCATGCACATTGGAACTCCATCTTTATGTGAAAGTCTTCAGTTGAGTCTAACGTGTAACTAAAGTAAATTGTGATTTAGCTTTACATTATATCTTTATTTGCATTTTAAGATGATGAATTAATTAAATGATTTATAATGCATCATTTAATTAATCCATTTACAATATTCAATGCAAATAAATATGAAAAGAATAAAGCTAATTTAGAAAATATATTTCTCCACTTCACGACCTTCAAGTTCCATATGTCATACTTAGCATGTATTTTGCACTCTTCACTTAAATAAATATTAGTCGATTCCCCATCATTATCCTAATCAACCACCATTAGCAATATATAATACACACTTAGCATACATTTGAAAGCTTCAGCACTAAGTGTATATGGAAATAACCAATCACCATCATTATAAATATCTTAATATTTGATAGTTGATAATAGTCGACCACATGCAATAATCGACTTGACTTGAGAGTCAAAAACACGGGCAAGGAAGACAATGATTTAATTAAAATCATGGGAAAAAATCAAAGGTCAAGCAAATAACATCCAACCCTAAAAGACCATTTCATTTGCACTTGATTAGGAGAAGCTTCATGAAGAAGCTGGCGGCCACCATGTAGGGTTTGAAGCTGAAATTCTACCATGAAATGGCTCGAATCTGCACCTTTTGGATATTTTCTGGATAATTTCTTTGAAAAAACCTTGCTGGGAACGAACGGTAAGTGATTATCAGTGATAAATCTGATATTGAACCTAATTTTGAAAGCTCTTTTCTAGGGTTTTAAGTTGCGACTGTAGCATATTTCTGATATATTTTCCTTTTGTCTTTCCTCACTGCTTCTGGCTGCCATGGACAAGCTTATTCTGAAGCTTGGAACGCGGATTTTGCATTGTTTTTCTGTTGATTTTTCCAGTCTGAAGGAAAATGGAGGTATGTTTCTATCTTTGCCATTTTTAGCTTTATATTTTCGTTTATCTCCTCTATGGCACGGTCTTACTGGTTTCTATCATCCATCCCATGAGATGGTATCCTTGAGATATCCTGTGTACATTTCCATCACTATGATAGGCCGCGACTATCGTCATTCTACCTTGTTGATTTTTCTGTATTTTGTAATAATGACCAGAGGCGCCATATAATTCTGATTCAGACTTTGAAAGAGACAAACATAAATTTTACTGGCATTCTGAATATGACTTTAAAAAACTCCATCTAGGTACTTGTAATTCATTGCACTCTGCATTTTTTGAGTAAAACCCCTGCATGGGCGAGAAGAAATCTGTATTTTCCTTTCATATTCTACTGTGCATCTATAATATAAAGATCACCATGACTTTTAATCAGCTTCTTCTTGAAAAATATATAAAGGAAAAACCCTATACATTGACCTTCTCCTTTTTCCGTTTCCATGAAAGGTGAATACCTGTAGCTATTCTTTATGACTCTATAAAGCAAGAAAAACACTCTGGCATGCTTAACATATAACTGAAAATCGATTCACATTAGCTGTGCATTATCTTCTTGTAAGTATCATTCCACTAGCTTCCAGAATAATTCATTCAGTGATTAATGCTTTAAGCATACATATTTGTATTCCTTCTTTGATTGATCGCACCATGACTGTACTGTCACTTGACAAAATATTGAAAGTTGGTTGTAACTTTTGTGATCTGCTTTGAAGTGAACTCCCACCATTCTTGTATGATATATCTTCCTCATCATATTAACAATGATTATTTAATCATTTTGTTGTCTTGAAACCTCTTTGAGATCAATGAGGAAGAGGAAATAACTTATATTTTTTTGTTGTTCTCATTAAAAATGAAAGCTTGTAACTGTTCTTAAACAGCTCATTATGTAATCATACACAACTCAAGTGCACTCATTTAGATAGTAACTGTCTCCTTCCATTCATTGCTATTTGGAAAGTAAGATATATTCTCTTGTAATTGAATGATCTCGATAATAATCTGCAATGAACCACTTGATTTAGTTTTCATACATAACCTTTGAAAACCTTATATGCATGTGCATGGCTGCTTCTCATAGTACTGTCATTCTGTGTTGTTATTTTTCAGAAGGAAGCATTTAAATTCATGATTACAGCTACACTCTTTAATCGCTGCCTTAGCTCTCATGTATGCAACTTGTATGAAAGCTACTTGTCAATGAAAATTAATGACTGTTCTGTTGCCATGTTGACTACCCTTTGGTCTTTTGTGACTGAGTTTCATTCATTTGTAGATAATCGTCTTCTCTTCATGGTCTTTTACTTTCATATAACTGTCACAGCTCACAGCCCATTGTCTTCTACATGTCTTTATTGCGAAAGTAACTTATACTGTCCTTTTAAGGCAAAAGTTGTGCTTTGAGACTGAATATTGTCTTTCTTCATATGACCGCCCTTGATTGTCTTTTGGTCTTGGCTATATTCATGCAAAATCTGCTTTTGAATATCTTTGTAAATAATGACTGCCATTGAAATCATATCCTCCATTTACTGTTAATGTTGATCATTTCATTGCTGACATATAAATACCTCCGCTTGACATGAAGCTTTCATTACCTGAAGCATTTGGCAAACCTGTTCCTTTGTCTCTCCTGTAGACTATGAATATGTAAGGAACAGTTGAGATAACTTAATACCTTATTCTTCTGTCAATGCCTCATTAAAATGTAAAACATGAATGGAAGACAGAGCTGAAACTCAACTATGACAAATACAATTAACGCTCTCTTAACATGCTTCTTTGTTTATGATGAGCGAAAGACAACTGCTCAATCTATTTTACCATGTTGAATTAGACTGCTTTCTTATGATGTTATTGCTTTACAGCAGTTCTGTTTGATGACTGTAACACTTGATGACTCATATAATAATGTGAATGAGAGGTGTCATCTTTATGACATGTTGGGCTCTACCCTTGTGGGAGCCCGTTTTACTCCACATATTTGATGAAAATAATCACGAACATGATGAACCTGTTCCTGCACACTGAAACAAACATGTTAGCAAAATAAAAGAAGCTGAAAGCTTCCATTGAATTATGTTTTTCTTGATTGTCAGCCTTTCATTTGATGAATGCTTGTTTTGATGCAAATTACATTTCTATTGGTAGCATAGGCGTAAGGCAGAATGTAATTCATCTTTGCTTAGAGTAAAACTCTAACGCCATTCCTTCATAATTTTGCAGGTTTATGGAGCGGGGAAATGAGGCTGCAGCAGCTTGGAGATGCGACGGCTGAAGACACCAACGAAAGTGATTCATCATTACAGGCAATAATGAATTGCTCTTCTTTACGCTTATGTTATTTTCAGTAGTGTAGTTTGTCCTTAAAATTTGTATTCATCATTTGATTGTCAAAATCAAATCCAGTTACTCTCACGGCTTGTGCGAGATTCAACATTTTTACAAAATGAATAAGAGGCATTACTATGCAAATTTTCAATTTTTCTGTTCCAAATGCTTGCACAATAAAACTATGATTCAGATGTAAAATGATCTCTATGATGATCAATG
Source organism: Sequoia sempervirens (assembly GCA_007258455.2). NCBI lineage: Eukaryota > Viridiplantae > Streptophyta > Pinopsida > Cupressales > Cupressaceae > Sequoia > Sequoia sempervirens. The sequence goes on along the minus strand of VDFB02258029.1, from coordinate 2,454 downwards.
AATACTTAAATCAGCAAAACATGAAAAAATTTGTACCTATCAATGATGAATTTCATTCAGCTCTACCTGTTTGAGCTCGAAGTGAAAAATAGGTAACAAACACATCATAAATCTTATAGACAAGATAAATAAGTTAATTGGAAAACATTACCATCCTTTGTTCAACGAACACTTCAATGTTTAAAACGCATTACCTCATTAGTTAGTCTTTTGCGTCAAGTTGTAAAGTATGTGAAGTTCAGTATTTCCTTGGTAAGGACATATTAATAAAAATATATGAAAACAAAATATAGATGCCAACATTAGTTATAATAGCACATGGACTCTGAGTGCCATGTCCATCGCCTTCTCCACTGCTTAAATAAATTATTCACATGCTTTATGTTGGTTGGAAAATAGTCCTTGACCAGAGAATAAATACCAAATAACTATAACCTATAAAGAAAAAATTAGTTACATCCAGTGGAGGATTCTAAGAAAATCAATTGGAGTTAGCTCTTCTTATTGCATACACTCTTTATGCAGCTAATCCCACTACTGCAACCGCTGCCCCAACTGTAAAAGACATATAATAAGATTAGCTAGCTCATAAGAAATGTTGTATAAAATCTTCAAAACAATAAAGTCGGTTTTGCACTTTTTTAGTAATCATGATTGCTTTAGTAAGAATATGTATAAAGAAATTTTCGAGCATCTTAAATTCAAACTTACAATATTTGAGATTACAAAAAAATGAAAAATCTTTATCCCCGGAAGAGAAAAAACATCATAACACAATCAAGCATCGCATACATGCCCTTTACAGATAAAAGTTGAATCAATTCGTAGTAAGAATAATTTATAATCTAGACCCACAAGAAAATAAAACATTATAACACAGTCAAGATTTTCATAAGATGCCCTTTTTTGATAGAACTTAAATACACTGATAATAAAACTAATTAAAAAAACCCAATATGGGGATGGAAGAAAAAAGAAATTGGGACAGATGCAAAAGGAATTTATAAACCTGAGATAGCATGGAGCAGTACATACAAAAAGCTATAAAAAAAGTAGCAAGTACTTATTGGAGACTTTTCTTTTCAAAGAAAGAACATATTAATTGTTCAAAGACAGAAGGCAAATAATGGTATTAATTGCATGCGTTGGCATTTGGCATTCATATGCTTTTGGAAGTCGGATGTTCATCTTTCAAATACTGCATGTGCCATGTTCAAGCAGCTGCTTTGATTCCAGGCTGAAGGCAGGAGTGAGGTTGTCCTTTATCATGCCTATGAGGAGTATGTGGGAGGAAGTCCCATCGGATTGATTAATCTTCTTACATCCAACTGCTGCTTGTCTTCAGCATAATGATGTCTGGTTTTTTCAGTGGTGAACAGCTGCTTAATGGCCTCAGTTCCACTTTTAGTCTCATGAAGTTTTGCATAAGGAGATGAAAGCATTAAGCTTGATTTTTCATTCTTGGGAGATGTTTTGTCTGTCCTTTCAATATTGGATATAAATGGCAAGCAAAAAAACACATTTCTAAAGATCTGTTTCAGCCCCTTTGGTTTCCATTGATTCAGTCAGTCCTTGAAGGTTACTGTTGGTATTAGCCAGAGCAATATGAATGGAGGAATTTGTCCTGGAATGGAATGCCACTAGCAAGGAAGATAGTGGAGGTGAGCTAATTTGAAGCACCTTTTTCAACACTATTTGACTTCCAGCTAAGATGAAAAGGAGTTGGGTCCTGTTTTCCAGTAAATCCTAGGGATAGGCTATCTAAATACTGATTAAGAGTATGTGAGACCATGTCCTTGGAGACAAATGGAACTGTGTCATTTGAGGCCCTTTAAAAAGCCAGTGGCACATAGCAACCACATAGGCAGACTACAAGTAAGACGGCCACTTCTAGAAACAGAAGAAACAGAGTGAAAGAAAGACCTGACCCTTTCAGTTTCAGCAGATCGGCTTCTTCTTGAGCAGAATATGTAATGTCCCCTTTTTCAAATTGAATCGAATTGGAAAGACCCAAAACCTATTTTTTTGTCACCTGTACATTGAAGGGAGGGTTCACAGGGAAATAACATAATAATAATTTATTAAGTTGTCCAAAGGCACCTTAAGTTATAACTTAGAAAAATGACAATTTATTATTATTAAATGAGACCAAAAAACAAATAAAAAATCATAAAATGAAAAATGGTGAATATTCAAATTTAAGAAATATTCATTACCTAAAAAAGGAAAAAGGATGAATATTAAAAAAAAGTAATTTTTAATTACTTTTAAGGATTGGTTGGAAAAAGCATAAACAAGAAAAAAAGTGGAAAATGCAATTCATTTCATCATTGTCAATTGTTAGAAACTTTTGTGCCGAGCTTTCATTTAGTATCTTTTCTGAACAGCGAAAACACTCTCGGATTATCAGAAATAGAAAGACAAAAATCTTTTAGTTTCCAGGGTTGATTTCAT
>VDFB02258028.1:0-60395 GCA_007258455.2 Sequoia sempervirens | reverse complement strand
ATGGATAGTACGATTGATTTTGCAAACCTAAAAAAAATACCTCTGAAGCTCCCGGGTTGATGTATCCGATTTTGATGAATGGGTAGGCGATCCTAGGGTTTTGATGCCTTCTGAAGACAATGGCGAGCTCGGATCTGACTCAATCTGCTTCAGAAATCAGCTTGGTCCCTAGGTGGAAACAAGTAGCCTTCAATGGAAACCTTCAGCCTGCGGAGAATCTCGCACACCAACTTTCTTGATCGAGGGTTGTCGTTTCACTGGATGAGCTCTGATACCATGTTGAGATTATGGATGCACAGTCCTTGAAGCTGTAGTCTTCGATGTAGGACCTTTAAGCCAAGAAAGATAATCAACCACCCAGAAAGTGTTGCAACTAGGCATGCACAATGGAGATTCAATATTGATATGATATATTTGATTGATTACAAATGTACAAGATGCCTTGAATATATAGGCAAGAGCTAAACCCTAATATGCATGAGATGTTGCCATGTGTCTTGATCTAACAACGTGTGACAACATGTGAACCCTATTTAGATGATCATTAAATGTTGAGATAAGTTCTAGAAGGACAACTCATCTTCTAGAAGGAATCTTATCTCCTACAAATAAGGAAGGGAATATTATCCCATTTATTAAATGATTGCAACCTAGGACTAAATGATTAAATGCAAGACCTAAGTTAACTTATGCTAGTGTAATAATTAATTAATTACACCAACAGTAATATCTTCATCTTCAAACATCCTCAGGGTCTCAAATTTGTATTTGTAGTTCTGCATATTTTCTTGCTTAACCTTATCATCTCCTTCATAAATACTCTCCAACTTTGTCTAGATCTCTTTTGTAGTTTTGAGGTTGATCACTTTTCCAAGTTTTGAATCAGAAAGTCCACTCAATATAGCATTTCTTTATTTTCCATTATTCTCATAATCCTTTGTTTCATCATCACTTGTTGGACTAGCAGCAAGCATGGTATACCCTTTTTCAACTGATTTTCAAACTTCTAATCCTAGAGAGACAAGAAAGGATTCCATCATGTCTTTCCAAGAAGTATAATTCGTTCCATTAAACATAGGATCTTTGACACCCTTCCTATGCACCATTCAGATCTACCTCAAGCAGTTAATATTTCTCCAAGGAACCACGGCTCTGATACCAATTGTTAGATGTCAGGGCAACTGAGAGGGGGGTGAATCAGTTGCACATTAAAACATTCAATCCCTCATTAACTTTCAAACCCTCATTAAGCATTAGCAGAATGTAAACAAGTGAAACAACAATGCAAACACAACCATACATAAGAGAAAACTAGATTTATATAGAAAACCCTAAGTAGGGAAAAACCATGATGAGGATTATCTCACATATATATGAATAGCAACATTGAATACAATAGGCTCACTATTAGAGGGCTCACTACCAAAAAGAGAAGAAAGCCTCACTACTCAAAAGAATCACTATCTAGAAGAAAGAAGAATAGAAAAAAAATTGTTACAAATAGATTCACTATCTCAGAGCAATAGGAAAGATCCACCACCGCAACTCTATGCCACCTGTAACCTTTGGCTTGTTGGATAGGACAACTGAGAGGGGGGGTGAATCAGTTGTCACAAATTATAACCTTTAATTCAATTATTGGAACTAATACATAAACTGCTTAAATGATTAATCATCAAATGCCAGTGCAGAAACTCAAATCCAATGCACAAACACAATAGTACTAGATTTATGTGAAAAACCCAGTGAGGGAAAAACCACAATGAGGATTAACTCACACTATAGAGAATATCAAAACCAATTACAAAAAGGCTCAATACCTGAGATAAGGCTCACTGCCTGAGATAAGACTCACTACCTACAGTAAGGACTCACTATCCAATAGGGCTACAACCCAGAGTGCTCACTATCACAGAGATACAAAAGAAGAAAAAGAAGACTTGTTACAAAGAGACAACAATCCCAATGCAACAAATGATTCCACCACAATCACTGATCAAATTGCATGAATGATAGAGTTCACCTTCTGCTCACTGCATCTGGAAACTCAACATTAAGCTTCGCACTGATTTACCACACACATAACTCATACACACTTTATAAATAGCATCAAATTTGCATCTTCTGTTTCACTTATCTTCCTTCTTTTCTCTTGTGCCTTTTTCATTGCTAGTTCATCCTGTATTTATCCTATCTCCAACCTTGAAAAGATACAAATTCGGTCATCCAACTTCAAATTCAAATTAGGTCGGCACCAAAACATCCTAGGGTGGAATTATAATGAGAGTGACCCAAACACACACTTCATCGGGACCCAAAATATATCCAACACGCTTCATCAACTTCGAACATAGCTTAACACATGGTTAGCCAAACCATTGTAAAACACATAGAAAAATTAAGCCCAAAACTTCCAGAAATGAAAAATATCTTCAATGCAATCAGAACATCTTATCTCTAGAATCGTATGTCAAAAGACTTCATCAAAGAGAAATTCATACCAGCAACATTTCTATCTCACCTCATCCAAAACATAGAAAACCATAGTTTACAACTGGTGAACACAACTCAAATTCCACAAAGAACCAATAGCCAATATTCTAGATAGAGCAACCTTCAACGACCATGACTAACATATCTGAACTGCACAACCATAGGGACAAGTACCAGATCATCATCCTAAATACCTGTAAACTTCCTTTAATACAATTTTCTCAATATCCTCAACATATACAACCAATAGCAACTAGTAGATAACCAGTTGACTAGTTGACATCAATGACAACACTTTCATTCATTTTTCCATTCTTGCAACAATCTCCCCCTTTTTCATTGATGGCAACACGATGTGAAAAAAACATCAAAGACACCATTACCAGTTCCTGAGATTTTTCTTTTTGCTTCTACCCCTCAAGAGATCATCTTCCTCATTATCTACTTTCTCTCATTAGCTTTCTCTCCTTTTCACATGCTTTCTCTCCCCCTTTGACATCAACGGCAAAGGAAAAAAAGATATGTTCACTAAATCTTCCTTTGACATGATAACAGAATAATCATAATGACAACACTTGAAACTACCTACTCCCCCTGAGAGGTAGCCACCCAAACATCAGTCCAAAAATATAGAACCATGAATCCACTGAATTGATGCATCTCCAAATGCATCTTAGTTTATGAAAGGAGGGGAAATAACCCCTAACTTCTCCAGGAGATACTCAAAAGTATATTTAGGAAGCCTTTGTAAATATATCTGCAATCTAATCTTTTGTCGAAACATACTCAAGCTTGACTTCATTCTCTATGACCTTCTCTCTCACGAAATTATATCTAATAGATATATGCTTCATTCTCGAGTGCATCACAGGATTCTTCGAAATGTTAATTGCACTTGTATTATCACAGAAGATATAAATGGGATCATCATATAGCACTGTGATATCTTTAAATGTCTATTTCATCCATAGAAATTGTGTACAGCAAGATGCAGCAACAATATACTTAGCAATAGACAAAGAGACTGAATCTTGCTTCTTACTCAACCATGCCATCAACCTGCATCCAAGAAAGAATGCACCACCACTTGTACTCTTTATTTCATCTATACTTCCGGCCCAATATACATCTGTATAAGCATTAAGTGTAAAGTTAGTATCTTTAGGATACCATAATTCATAATCTGGAGTGTCATTCAAATATCTGAATATTCTTTTAATTGTAGCAACATGTGTTTCCTTCAGATCTTCTTGAAATCTAGCTACAAGATAAACCACATGCATAATATTTGGTCTAGTAGCAGTCAAATATAGTAGTCCACCAATCATAGATCTATACTTGATCTGATCAACCTTAGGTGAATCATCATCTTTACCAAACTTGCAACCAATCACCATAGGTTTATTTACCGATTTGAAACCATCCATCCCAAACTTCTTCAACATCTTTCTCATATACTTAGATTGTGAAATGAAAATTCCTTTCTCTGTTTGATTAATTTGTAGCCCAAGAAACAAATTCATCTCCCAAGACATAGAAATTTCAAATTCTTACTGCATCTCTTCCGCAAACATCTTACACATCTTTTCATTTCCTCCAAAAATAATGTCCTCAACATATACAACTACAATCAAGATTTATCATTTTCAATCTTAAAGTACAAATTATTGTTTGTCGTACCTTTGTTAAATCCTTGTTGGATCAGATACTTGTCTAACCTTGCATACCAAGCTCTAGGAGCTTGCTTAAATCCATATAAAGCTTTCTTCAATCTACACACCATATCTGGTTGATCTATTATATGAAATCTTTCTGGTTGTTCCATGTAGACTACTTCTTCTAGCTCACCAAAAAATGTTGACTTGACATCCATCTGATAGACTTTGAAATCTTTATAAGCAGCTAATGCCAAGAAAATCCTTATAGCTTCCATTCTTGCTACTAGGTAAAATTTCTCCTAAAAATATATGCCTTCTACTTGTGAGTAGCCTTTACACACAAGCCTTGCTTTGTTTCTGACAACTTCTCCATTCTCATTCAACTTATTTTTGAATACCCATTTCAATCCAATAATATTTTTTTCTGTCGGTCTTGGGACCAGTTCCCAAGTCTGATTCTTCTCGATCTGCAAAATTTCTTCTTTCATTGCTTCAGGCTTCCAATGTTCATCTTTACAAGCTTCACTTACTATCTTTAGCTCAATCTCAAAGAAAAAAACAAGTTTACTTTAGCAGCAGCTTTGCTTCTGGTTAACACATTTTGTCTTGTCTCCAATAATCTAATTTTCTGAATGATTCCTCTGTACATATTTCGGTGTCCTAGGGGACATCACTAGAGCATCTTCTCTTTCATTCTATTCATTTTTCTTTTCTTGCTCATATTTATCCTGTTCTTCCATTTTTTTTCTATTCTTGCACAGTCATGTTCATCAAACACATATCCATCAATATCAATAGAATTCTTCACTATTTCATCAACCTTCACATTTGAGCTCTCTACAATCTTTCTCAATATTTTATTGAAACATATGTATGCCTTGCTTTTGGTAGAGTATCCAAGAAATATTCCTTCATCGCTTCTTGCATCAAACTTTCCCAAAGTTTCTTCATCTCTTCTCATATAGCATTTTCTTTCGAATACCTTGAAATATTTAATTGTAGGAATTCTCCCATGTCATAGCTCATAGGGAGTCTTTGTATTGTTTTTTCTTGCTTGAACTCAATTGAATACATATACAGTAGTATGAATAGATTATTTCCAGTAAACTTCTGGTAATCTGGCTTCAGTGATCATTAACCTAGTAGCTTCTTGAACTGTTCTATTTCTCCTTTCAACAACCCCATTTTGTTGAGGAGTTCTTGGGGCAGATAACTATCTCTTTATTCCATGCACTTCACAAAACATATTGAACTCATGGGAGGTGAATTCTCCACCTTTGTCATATCTTAAGCATTTTATCTTTAAATTCACTTCATTTTTAACCATAGCCTTGAATTCCTTGAATCTATCTAATGCATCTGATTTCTCTCTAAGAAATGCAACCCATGTATATCTAGAATAATCATCAATTAAAAGCATAAAGTTCCTTTCACCAAGTAGACTTCACACTCTCATAGGACCACAGAGATCTGTATGAACCAAATCTAGTAATCCAGTAGTAGACTATTCTCTTGATCTGTAATGACTTCTTGCTTGCTTCCCAAACTAACAATTCCTCCAAATAGCATTGACAGACTTTGTAAATCTCGGTAAATCTCTCACAGCCTGAACAACACTAATCTTTTCCAAGTTATCAAAATTCATGTGACACATTCTCCTATGCCATAACTAGCTATCATTTATTTGATTCATAAAGCATCTTCCAACAGCTCCCTTAAGCTGATAAATATTCCCTTCAGATTTCTTTCTTGTAGCAATCAAAGTTTTGGATCCTTTCTGGGTCTCACATTTCTCATCCTTAAACACAAGATCATATCCTTTTCTACACATCTAACCAGCGCTCAGCAAATTATTCCTTAAACCCTTAACATATTAAACATCATCAATATGATGCTTTCCATCAAAATTTATTGAACCTATCCCACAGATTTTAGCACCAGTATCATCTCCAAACACAACCAAGCCTCCATCATATTTCTCAAGCTTCAAAAACTTCCTCTTATCACCAGTCATGTGATGTGAGCAACCACTATCAACTACCCAAAAATTCTTTTCTTGCTTATATGTAGGGCAGAGATAACCGTACCTTCATTTTTCTCCTTCTCCTTCTCCAGAGGACTTTCCTTTACCTATTTTTTAGAATTAGTAGAAGTAGGTTCATCCTTAATCACCAAGAACAAGCATGCATTGTCATCTGGATCTTCATATCTTGAATCTTCATCTAAAATACTAGCATTATCATTTATATAGTAAGCTCTATTAATTTTCTTTCCTTTATTTTCTTTCTCATATCTTTGTTTATTCCTTTTAGCTTTTTCTGGACACTTTGCAGCATAGCGACCTATTTCTCCACAACTAAAGCACTTAAAGGGAAACTTACCTTCATACTTACTAGAACCTTTTCTTATTCTTCTTACAAAGTTAGATGTTATTTCATCAAAGTTTTCTTCATCCAGATCTTTAGTTTTTGTAGCTTTAAAAGCAGTCTTTGTTTTTCCTCCATTTCTTAGACTCTACTTCCTCATCTCATAAGATGTCAAAAATCCTAACAATAGATCCTTAGTACAGGTAGATTATAATCTATAGTCTTCTCAATAGCACTCACCTTTTCACTGTAAGAATTAGGAAGAGTTTTGAGAATCTTCTTTACAATCTTGGTTTCATCTACAATAACGCCAAGAGATTGCATTCCAGCCACTACCTCATCCAATCTCTGTACATAAGATTTGACATTTTCATCTTTGGACATATGTATAAGATCAAATTGTGTTTCCAAATTCTACAATTTTTCCTCTTTAACTCTTTCATTACCATCATGTGCTCTTTCTAAAGCATCCCAGACTTCCTTAGTTGTCTTCAAATTTTGAACCTTAATCAACTTGGAATGTACCAAACTATTCTTCAAGATGAACTTTGCCTTATTATTCACTTTATGTGCTCTGATTTCTTCAAGTGTACTCAGACCATTAGCAAGAGGAGTGTGATGATTATTGTAAGCTTTATCCACATCATATCCACAATAATCCAAGTATTCTTCCATCAATACTTTCTAGATACCATAATTAGTTCCATCAAACCTTGGATAATCAAAGATCATTTTGCTAGCCATCCCGGACCTTCCTCAAGCGGTTAAGCTCTTCACCAAGGAACCAAGATCTGATATCAATTGTTGGATAGGACAATTGAGAGGGGGGTGAATCAGTTGTCACAGATTATAACCTTCAATTCAATTACCAGAACTAATACATAAACTGCTTAAATGATTAATCATCAAATGCCAATGCAGAAACTCAAATCTAATGCACAAACACAATAGCACCAGATTTATGTGGAAAACCCAATGAGGTAAAAACCATGGTGAGGATTAATTCGCACTATAGAGAATATCAAAATTGATTACAAAAAGGCTCACTACCTGAGATAAGGCTCATTGTCTACAATAAGGACTCACTGTTCAATAGGGCTACAACCTGGAGGGCTTACTACCATAGAGATACAAAAGACGACAAAGAATACTTGTTACAGAGAGACAACAATCCCAATGCAACAAAGGATTCCACCACAATCACTAATCAACTTGCATGAATAATAGAGTTCACATTCTGCTCACTACATTCGGAAACTCAACATTAAGCTTTGCACTGATCTACCACACACATAACTCACAGACACTTTCTGAATAGCATCAAAGTCATGTCTACTCTTTCACTTATCTTCCTTCTTTTCTCTTGTACTTTTTTCATTGCTAGCTCATCCTTTATTTATACTATCTCTAACCTTGAAAAGATACAAATTCAGCCATCCAACTTCAAATTCAAATTAGGTCAGCGCCAAAACATCCTAGGGTGGAATTAGAATGAGGGTGACCCAAACACACACTTCATCGGGACCTAAAATAGATCCAATATGCTTCATAAAATTTGAAGACTGTGTTTAACACACGGTCAGCCAAACTCGTGTAAAACACATAGAACAATTAAGCCTGAAACTTCCAAAAACCAAAAATATCTTCAATGCATTCAGAACATCTTATCTCTAGAACCGTAAGTCAAAAGACTTCATCAAAGAGAAATCCGGACCAGCAACATTTCTCCCAAACCTCAACCAAAACATAGAAAACCATAGTTCACAACTGGTGAACACAACTCGAACTCCACAAAGAACAAATAGCTAATATTCTGGATATAGCAACCTTCAACAACCATGACTAACATATCTAAACCACACAACTATAGGGACAAGTACTGGATCATCATCCTGAATAGCTGTAAACTTCCTTTAATAAAATTTTCTCAATATCCTCAACATATACAGCCAACAGCAACTATTAGATAACCAGTTGACCAATTGACATCAATGACAACACTTTCATTCCTTTTTCTATTCTTGCAACATGGCTCACTATCTCCAGCAACTTCAAGCACACTAAAAATATAGACACCTTCTACACACTACATCAAGAGTCATAGGAATTAAACTCACACTTAGATCACCACACTTGATCAAATTCACATCATTACACCCATCCACACACTCATCACAACCTTCACCTTGCATTTATACCATTCTTGACCTCAAACAACTCCTTAAGGTCAGCCTTAATGAACTGTATGCACCTCAAACATGCAACACCAAAATAGGTTGGCACCAAATACCTTCATGGTGGAAAGAAGTGAAGGTAAACCATGCCAAGGGTTAACTAGGACCCAAATCTACACCAAAATGCATCACCACACTTCAACAAACAACAAACAACCTTTGTAATTAGCATTAGCATGCCAAGTTGGCCAAACCTACACTAACACTAACAAGTGACCACATGCACACCTCTCCAGGTCTAAAAGCAACATGCAAATCACACAACAACACCACATGACATCCAATAATATTCCAACATCAACATACCACACTACAACACTACCAAAACCACTTGAAACAAAGATTACTTTCATCATGTGCATCAAGATGTACTACCATTGAACTCCAACATAAGAATTGAACTTGCAGAGCAACTCAACACCAAAAACTCCAAGGGAAGATAGATACAAACAATATAAGAATGTTCCCAAATCCACAAGATAGGAAACAACACGGAGAAATGCAAAACAATCTCATTTCTCACAAACAACTTTCTTCATAGGAAAACACTTTGTCAAACACAACTCCACTTCTACACGATCCAGAACATGAAACTCTAGATATAGAACCTCTAAAACCTTTGATCATATCCAAACCTCATAAGCATATCAACAATGAAAAAATGTGGAAAACAATACGAAACACACCTTTTTCACACTACACACTTTGTTATTCAAATTTTCTCAAAAGCACTTGGAAACCAAGTGAACTAGCTGCATTAGCAACACCAACACAACATATCTATAACATCTACAACACCAAATATCTCGAACAATCTCCACACTACTGACATCAATGACAACACTTGTAGCATACTTGCAACAAAATATGGGAGGAATTTCCAGTAAGAGTAGATGCAATTGTAGCTAGAAATGATTTTTCAATGCCAGGGGAGAATTTAGATTATACATCTCAAGGTACAAAATGACTCTCTTTACCCTAGGTTTGGGCTTCTATTGCTTCCTAAATCACTAAATATTTAACTTGCAATGGTAGGAAATCACTCCTATACATTGTGCACTTTAAACTCCTTAGTCATTTATGCCATCAAAGGATTGTGAATGTTCCTAATTTCTTGTATAAAATTTTGAAAAGAATGTATGTTGAATATAAGAAGAAAAGAAACTAGCGTGCCTTATCACATTTTTGTTTGGTCACTTTGTTAATTAAGCAAAGTCTCGAAACCCAATTTCCTAATATATCTTGGCAAGATTTATTATCCTATAACAATATCAATGATGTTTTCATAAGGAAAAATGTAGGGGAATTGAATAGAGAACAAGAAATGGGAGAACCTTCTACATCTACAGAAGAGGGAAATATACCTTATATTTTCCCTATTGCCTCACCTACCCATAGCATTGGGGAACATGTAGAGCAGGAAGTGTAGGAAACTCAACCTATAGCTTGTGTGGAACAACCCACAACAAGAGTCATATAAACCCCTACATCTTCCAAGAGCCCTTCCAGGCCCAAGAAAAGAAAAAGTATGGCCTCTACTTATGAACCCAAGAAGAAGCAGAAGAGGCCAACACAACCAATGCGATCACACCACCTTAGAAGGAAAGGACCTATAAAGGGAAAGGCTAAAAATAAAAAATAAAATATTTTTGTGGTTGAGACTAAAATGGGTTCTGAAGAAGAAATTTTTTCTGATAGTAACAAAAAACCTAAAACTTTATAGCCTTTGTATCCAATTAGTAGTTCAGATTTGGGTTTAGATGACTTATTTACAACTAAAAAGAAGAATAGACCTCCAAGAAGCCCTATTTTTGAAGAAGGGTTTGTGTCATCTAAGGAGGTTGAAGAAGAAATATTTTTAGAAAAAGAATAAGATTTACTTCTAAAGGGAAAGAATGAGAGAAAGGAGTTACAAGAAGCCTTGCAGAGAATTAAATAGTTAGAAGAACAACTTAAGGGATACCAATAGAGGGAGGAAGGATTAGATAGTAGAATTCAGGAGTTGGAGAAAAGGTTGCATGCCTTTGATCAATAAGGATTGAGATTGGAGAAGTTGGCACAGTTCCTCATTTATGAAGTTAACAACAAGACTCCACATCCTATAAATCAAATTGTGACCCTAGTAATTCCTAAAATCCCTTCCGTGGTGACCCTTGGAAGTAAATTGTGGAATAAGATAAGGGAATTCTCCTAGAAATAGAAAGATTGGGAGAAAGATAAATATGGATTGATAACAGAACATGTCAGGTAAATTGATAGGAAAGATGCAGAGATTAAGAAACTAAAGGTCAAAATATAAGAATTAGCTGACAAGACAGTAAAATTTTTAAAGTGTAGACCTCTTGCTAGGGTTTATACCCTATACTTGCAAGAAATTTTTTTAAGTTTTTAATTCAGTCAAGGAATTAGTGATCTTTACCTACTATGTTCTTGGAAACATATAAGCAATCAACCTCAGATATGCAAGATTAGTTATGCGAATTTATATTTACATAACCTAGTTATTCCTCATGACTGCATGGAATCCACTCATGTTTTTTGGATACGTTTAGATTAAAGTATTGGATTCATTTATAAGGAATAAGCATCAAAGAGGACATATGTTGAGGGATTATCAAGAAAGGGAAAAGTAATTTCCCCTCCTAATTAGATTAGAAGCTGAAAATCCCCATGAGGTGGTTGATGAATGGATCAGATTGATAGAACAGAGGATAAGAGAGAAGATTCTAGAATCTAGAGAATGGGATTAAAAAAGGTTTTAGGAGCTTACAATAGGAATTGGAAAAGAGGCACTTGAATTCTCTCAGTGGTAAAAAGAGCACATAAGTATATATCAACCTCCCTTGAAAATAACATCACCTAGCTCCCCTTGACTTTCCATCTTCCTCTTCTCCTATTCCCAATTCCATAATAGACTGGACAAAGATAAGAAATCAATGCAGTAAAAGATAACAGATGAGAGAAGATATCAAGGCAGAGAGGATTTTTCCTAAAGTAGGAGGCAGGGGTTACCAATACAGCAAACTATAGGGAATTTGTACTTCAATATATCCTAAGGCCCTAAGTTGCTTGAGAATAAGCAAGAAGCTAATTTGGGAAGATGATGAGCCATAATAATGTCCTATTTCCTTCCTGAAGTTACATACTTTTATCTTATTTTCTGCTAAAATTTGAAAGTCATTACTAGACCTTTTATATAATTTAAGCATTTTAAAGCATTTGAAGTTGATAAATGTTATATTAATGTTTGTGAGTGTAGTAGGATTTCATGTTTAATTATAGTTGTTATCAATGAAAATGCCTTGAAGAATCAAGACTAACCCTTGCAACAAGGAACCTGTCAACCCATAGTAGAAGGCTTCTCAACTCATAGAAGGATGATAGTTCGATGTAAAGGAGTTAATATGCTACAATACGATCACTTTTAGAAGAAGATGGAGGCAGTCATTTAAGGACAAGATCATGGATGACCAAGTGTCACTCTTATCTTTTAATAAGTCATGAAGGAGAAGAAGTCTATTCTAAATAGGAATAAAGTTATAACAAAAATTGCTTTATCTGGGCACGTTTTCAGTTATAACGGTTAATCTTGATTAAGTACAAAGTCCTTATTCAACTTCTATAATTTTATCTTGATAATTATTATTTTTTGTTTTAGAAACTTAGTCCTCTTCCTATTCCTATGGGAGAGTTGACATCAGCTTTTACTCATTTTACAATTCACAAATAAATGGACTCATAGACCCTATATAGTGGGTTACCCTATCGAGAAGGACATCTATATCTTGCATGTATTATACTGAATGATATTTCCTATTAGATTTTATTCAACAAGTTTTGTGTATAATTAGAATACAATAAAGAGAAGATATTTTAGTAGCACATGTTTTCCTAAGTGAGTTATTGAAGAAGATTTTGTGGCTGCATCAACTCAAGCAAGGGCCACTTGAGGTATTCTAAAACCACATTATCTTAGTTGAAAAATTAGATTGTGAATTGCAAATTTAATTAGTAGTTTTTAGTTTATGTAGTTATGAATGATGTATTGTAAATTCTAAATTGGGAATTGGGAATCTTTAATTGATACTCTATTCAATACTCCAGAGGTTAGTTGTATTAGGACATACTGTAGTATAATAATTATTTAGTTACAATCATAAGCATTAAGTACCCATAGCAATTAGGTAGCTGTTTGTATTTGTTTACTCTATTTTAGGAAATAGAAGTTAATTTCGGTTAAAAGCTTTTAATGCATTTATCTATTCAATTTACCTATTTTCAACCAATGTAGGAGGTTTAGAATTCATGAATTATATATGTTTTTAGCATTATCTAAATTCAATGGCTCCCTAGTTGATAATTCAATGAATCCCTCTCTTGAATGATGGACTACTTAGTTTAGGTATCTTCAATTCCATTAAATGGTGTGCATGATCATCTGCACCAGTTAATTAGGCATTAGGGGAAGCTCTACACTCAATAACCACCTCAAAATATGAATGCAATAGCCACATTATTTAATCCTTAATAAAATCCATATTATATTCCCACACATCTTACAAAAAAATCATTTTATCTCCCTTTCCAAGATTCCATCTCAGATGCTTCAAAATTTATTTTCTACAAATTCTTGGAAATTTCCAAATATTAGATCCTCTAGGGAGAAAATTACAAAAGAAAATATTATTTCCCTTCCCTTCTATAAAATATTTTATTTGCAAGACACAAATCCATAATCTATCCTTTTCTAAGACCATCCTTTGTAATAACTTCATTCCTAAGACCCCAATCATCCTTTTACAATCCAAAAATCCCAAACCATCATTTTTTTTCTCACACATACTCAACCACCCCACCAAGTTATATTTCCTCACATCCCCCATGACACACCATAGAAAGGTTCTTTGAAGATATACATTTTCCTTTAAAACATTCCAAAGGGTATGAAAAATAGACATAAATAAATACAAGTATTACAAAAAGAGTATCCTTAATAAGAGCTACTTTACCAATAAATGAGAGCTACCAATCTTTCCATAAGGACAATTTGTTTTGAATCCACTCAACCACCACTTTTTATTCCTTTATGTTAAACTTCATGTTTGTGATTATCATGTCAATGTGTGAGTCAGGAAGTTGACCTTTGTAGAAGCCCAAAATTTCTTAGATATCAAAAGATTCTGCATAATTACCCTTAAGGAAGAAAATCCTTGATTTATCAATAATAATATTTTATCTAGATGTCTCTTCATATCTATTTAAAATATTTTTGAAAATTTAATACTCCCTAGCAACAACCTCACCAAATAATAAGGTGTCATCAAAAAAATTGTAGATGAATAATATTCTCCAATCTTAAAGAAGTTTGTAACCCCCTCAATTCCTTATGTTTGACTGCAACACTTAAATTCTTATTAAACCTCCACAATAACTAAAAAAGTAAAAGAGCATAATGGGTCCCCTTATCTAATACCTTTATTTGAAGGAAAAAATTATGTTGAGACCCCATTAATCATAATTAAAAAATTAAATTATCGCATATAAACTTCCAACCCATTTGCACCATCCATCACAATAACCATTCTTAAGATACTTTCTAAAAATTCCCATGACACTCTAATATAGGCCTTATTAATATATACCTTTAGAATCACCCCCTCCTTTTTCCTTTGCTTTATAAAATTTATTGCCTCATGAGCAACCACAATACCATTTAAAATTTTCCTACTTGATAAGAATCCACCTTTTTCCTCTATAATAATACTAGACAAGGTTTTCTTGAATTAGAATATCATCACCTTGGTAACTATATTATAGATAGTATTGTAGAGAGAATAGGTTTATACTCATCAAAATAATTTGGGTTCTTAATTGGGGATAAGTGCTAAATAAATAGAATTATATCCTTTGAACACCACCTTCTACTTCCTACATTCTTTAGCCACTTCCAAGACATCAATACCCATGATATGCCAATATTTTTGGAAGAAAATTTCCTTAAAAAGGGATTTCTTAGCTCCAATGGTAAAAGTGGTGATTCTTATTTCATCCATGGAAAAAGGAACCAAAAGAGCCTAATGTTGCTTTTGAGTAATAAGCTCAGGAATGTCATTTTACAATATATCTTGTGTATTTGTATCCCCAATATACACCAACCCCAACAAATCTTGAAAATTTTATTTAGAATCTCTTTTGATATCTTCCACCTCCATGATGTAATCTCTTGATAATAATGTAATCTTTTTTTATTGTTTATTTGTCCTCTAATGTTTGTGGATGTGTGAAAAAAACTGTATTATAGTCTCCTTATTTCAACCATTTGAATCTCAACTATAGGAGCTAAAATATTCACTCCTACCTAAAGATTGAATGTATTCCCCTCATATGCTCAAATTCCTTATCCCTTAAGCTCTTAGATATACTAGTTCTAAAACTTTCACCCTCTATGATGTTTACACTAGCCTCAACCTTCTCCTTTTTTTCAAAAATATTCCTAACATCCTTCTTGTTCTATCTTCTAACCTCCTCCTTAACTTATTCCAAATTATTTTGAAGGATATAACTCTTACACCCCTTAACACATTTATTTTGTGATGCTTTGAGAAGGTCTACAAAATACTCTCTTTCAAATCACATAAATTATAGTTTAAAGGGACATCCAATAGGCCAATGGTTTGAACTAGAAAAAATAATTGTGTTGGAAGAGGTATTGATATCTTCAAGAGCTCACTCTAAATTGATTAGAAAATGATTCAATTTGCATTTAATGTTATCCTCACCAAGTCTTTGATTGTTCCATGTGCATCATCCTTCCCTAGGCTTGATGTCCCATAAGTATAATTTAGTACACACACACCTAAAGGAGATTAAATTTTAAAAAATTAGGTTTTCCTCCTTTTTCCTCCCTTTTTCTCCTTTGGACCCATAGTAACATTTAGATCACCTCTAGTTATCCTAGTTTGTTTAAATGTGATATGATCTAAACACCCTTAATTCTTTCCAAATTCTTCCCTTCACCTCATCATTGTAAGACCCATATAGATTGGAATAGATAAATCTTCTCTCTTTTTGAATATCTAATAAAATAATGTGTAAAGAAAATTGAGATTCCTCTTCCAAAGTGTTGAAGAATCTTCTTTTATCTAAGAACAACACAATTCCACTTATCATACCATTAGTGCTCACTATCACTCCATTTTTATACCACATACTTCACATTATATATGTAACTACCTCTTTACTAACCTTGATTTCTTTTAACATAATGATATTAGAATTTTGAATCTCAATCAATCACTTAACCAAGTAGTATTTTTTAGAGGCATTAAGACCCTGAGTATTCCAACTTTGTAAGATAATTTGTTTCTTTTGATTAGGGAGGTGTTCACCCCCTTTACTATAATATGTCATTTGAATTCTAGATCCCTTTCTTTGTATCTTCTATATCTACTTCTTTTTCTTTGTTTTATTTCATCTTCCTTCCTCTTGTCTTTCTTTCCCTTGAATCAACTATAGGAGTTGTAACATTATTTTGTTGATTTCTTGTACTTTTCCTTATTTTTTCCTATTAACAACCTTCTAGTATTTTACCTATTTTCTTCATGTATCTCTCACCACCTCTTACTTTCTCCTACCTTCACTTAATAAACTATCCACCAACTCTTTCATCCTCTCTTAAATAATTCCCTCATCTTTTTTGTCTACCAAAATCTCTCCTACTTTATTTTCCTCCTTTTTTCCCTCCTCTCCCTACTTCTTACTCAATTGAATATCCTTCCACTCCCCCTCAAGTAGGGGAATCTCTACAATCTCTAGCATTTTTTATAAAAAAATTATTTGAGTTTTAATTCTACCGCTCTCTTGGAATTTCCTTATAAACCTTGATTTCATGGTTGGTTACTCAATTTTTATCCCAAATCTTCTTTTTAAATCTTCCCTCATAAATTATAGCTACATTCCTTATTCTCCAACATTTGAAATATCTAATTAGAAGGAATTCATAGTGAAGTTCCTACACCCAATGACCCATTGAAGAAATTGTTGAACAAGACAACTGAGAGGGGGGTGAATCAGTTATAGCAATTTTAACCTTTAAAACTCTCACTAGAAGTTAGATCAACTAGAATTCACAAAAACCTTACTCTATTAATGTGTTGAATCATTAAGTGCATAAACAAAAACTAAAAGTAATAAAACCATGCACACAATTACACCAGATTTACATGGAAAACCCAATGAGGGAAAAAACCACGATGAGGATTAACTCGCAATATAAAGAATTCCAAAACTAGTTACAAAGGCTCACTGCCAGAAAGGTTAACTGCCAAGATAGGACACAATGTCCAATGAGGGCTCACTGCCATAGAATTACAAAGAAGATAGAAGAGGATTGTTACAGAGAGAACTATCTCAATGCAATAGGATTTCCACTGTAATTGCTCACACACTTTCACAGTCTCACATGAAAGATGTTGGATTCCTTTAGCTCACTACCTTCAGAACCCTAACATGAAATTCGCACTGCTCTACTCAAATTAGCAATATCTCACATACATATCTCACATCTATATTGCATCTATCTTTCCTCTCACAAAAATCTCAACTTGTACTTATACCATATTCAACCTTGAAACCCTTCCAAGGTCGGTCATACATGATTTGCATTTACAAATTTAGATTAGGTCGGTGCCAAAACATTCTACGATGGAATTAGAATGAGGGAAACTCATACATATTCTTAATGAGGACCTAAATAAGTCCCAACATCCCTCGACACGCTTCTATGATCTTCGTAAGTAGTTTTTAACACAAGTTTGGCCAACACCCGTGCAAAACACATAAAACATTTAAGTACATGCATCCTTAACTCAGTCCAATCTTTCTGGACAACAAACTTCACTTGAACACAACCTTATCAACTTATTCTCAGAACCACAAGTCATGAAACCAAAATTCAGAGAAATCTAGAGCAATTACATTTCTCCCAGACCACAACTAGATACACTAAAATGCACAGTTCACATACTGGTGAAAATATCTCATACTCTACGACGATCCAAAATCCTAAATTCTAGATATAGCAACTACCAACAATCATGAACAATATGCCAGAACTGCACAAGCATAGAAGCAATATGAAGCACATCCCAAAGCATACACTGAATACCTGTATGACACTGTTTTCCCTATATATCAAATTTTCTCAAAAGCACTTGGAACCCAAGTACCAGAGACATCATTGTAGCACATATTTCACTTCTAACACACCTCCAGATATACCAACATAAGGATATAACTCCATGTACTCACAACACTTCTTGAACATCTCAACTATGCATGTACAACCTGCAAACCTTTTTTATTACAATTTTCTCGATATCCTTGACATATACAATCACTAACCAACTTCCATGACATCAATAAAAACATAAACCAGTTGACATCAATGAAAACACCTTCATACTTGCAACAAAAATAAGCTTCATTGAGTGACATATAGGATTATTAAGATCAATTGTCATGTATATTCTCACATATGAGGCCAATGTTGACCCCGGTGGCATTTTGTTTGGCATTGTGTCAAATATGGTTGCAAGGTTTGATGGTCATGATATTTATATGTTCTTTATGGCTAATGATTTTTTACTATATTTGATGCTTTACAAGGCACTAGCATGATTTGCATCTTTGGGAAACTCCTAATTTTGTGTTTCATTGATAGTCTTTCATATTTTTGACACTTTAGCATTAAGACCTTTCCTAAGGGTCATAGACTTCACAAATTCTAAAGTTTCACATGGTACCACCGGACTCCTAACACATATGACATAAAAGCATATATAAAACCCGAAGCTTGTTTTGAAAGGTGAAATTAATTTTTAAAAAGGAGATGGCTAGGCTTCGACATTAATCACATGGTAAATATGAATGAAATACTCTTGGATATCATGGCTTAGGGTTTCACCATTGCTGTGGGTGGTTGAAAAAAATAGGTGAAATGATAATCTTGGAAGTTTGATGGAATGACAATGCTCAAACAGTTATTGTTGAAGAAACTCTCAAGCTAGGGCATAGGCACATTCAGCTAGGGTTTACTCTCAGCTGAAAATAGAAGTTTAACTTGGACACGCATTTGCTCAGCCATAGATGGAATTTTTTGATGCATTCCAGGTTTTTTTACTCCATTTTTTGATTCTTGATTTACATCTAGAAGGAAATGCAAGTTTTCTCTAACCGTTCTTCAGCTTTATGCTTGTTTATAATGAAGATATTATTAACTAGAATTTGTTAAAGGGTTAAAGTGTGTTTACTCTCAAAACCCTTTTGTGACTTGACCAGATGTTAAGGGTTAATTTTTTTCAATTTCATTACCCGTTTGTTGTTAGTTGTTAAGGGTTAAGGAGTTTTGATGTTATTGCTTATTTTCAATCTATTTTTGGTTATGCGAGCTACTTATGCTAGATTCTTGTTAACTCTTGTGGTTTTTGTTGTGTAAACTGTGGTAAAACAGTTATTTGGTAAAAGTGGTTGCAGGACAGTTATGATGTCTTCGATTCATTCTCTCTTCACAGATTTTGAACATTATTTATGCTTTGTTGAATATATTCAGGTGTTGTTGATTAAGAGAGATATAATTGATAGTTGTTGATTTTATACTCTATTAAGAGTTATTCTTTTTAGTAATATGTAAAGAGTTGTATCTCATGAGATTTGGTATCTATACTTGAAAGCATTATCAAAAAGGATGAAAAGCACTTGTAGTGCATTGAGAAAGTATTTGTACTTTTGTCTCTGAATCTTAAATGATGGAATATCAGAGGATGTTATAGAGAGAAACAGAGATGATACTCTTGAAATTGTAAGAGCACATATTGTTTCATTTTTTTGTTAAAGGAAAAAAGTAATCTAAGACACTGATTCCCCCCCTCTTAGTGTCTTCACCACTCCAACAGCCAAATCTTTATTTTTCATGAATATTAGAATATAAACAAACTCCCCCAAATATTTTTAGACCATCCTAAATATATCCTTTGTCCATTGTTCATTAGGGATTTTATACACTTTAATCCATAAGGGATTCTTGGTGACCAATTCTTTGCCAAGGTTAAAATTGGGCAACTATTATCATATGTACATCCCAAAATTTCCCATGAACCACACACCATCTTTCATAATCTTATTCTTATCCTTAGATTAAAAAATATCTATAAACACCCTAGGGCCATAAAGCTAATTTCAAGGCGGGGACAACCCCTAGTCTTTCCTTATCCAATAATTTATTTTATTAATTAAAGGCCATATCCCTACAAACTTATCTATAATATCTCATTTCTTCATGATTTCAATCCTTGAATTTGAAATAAATCTAATATTTGCATAATTGGTGCATTTGGATCCATTGTAACATTGATGTTAAAGATAGAAAATTCAAAGTGTTTATGTCCTCACATGAATTACCTTTCATAGTATTCATCCAATAATCTCCCCATTTATTGGTGAATCTCCTTAAAATCATTTTCTACTCAAACATGGTTACCCTTGCTTATATGCCTACTAATCTCCAAAGAGTTATCAACCTCCTTCCTTTTGAACCTTTCCTCACCATCTACTTCATTTTTTTTGTTGTATTCCTCTTGTGTCATTTCTTGACTGTAAAATGTTACACTATCAAATAATAGAAAAAATGTTTTTTTAATGAAAACAAACAAAAAGCAAGAAGATATTTTTGTAATTCTAAAGAAACTACATGTTAAATTTATATAGAAAAAGGACATAAATCACTAGTTTATATCATCATTGATTTCTTAATATTTTATTCAATATAGTTGTCAAAATAAGCTAAATGTTAAAAAATGTTGAATTTTGTGGCCCAATAAGCTAAAAAATGGGAAAGTATTTTGCTTTCACCCCATATCCAACAAAAATACATTTTTGAGCTTTGAAATTTAATTTAGACCATTTTTCCTTAGGTGCATGTGAATACAAGATTCATAACCAAAAAAAATAGATGTAAAATAAATGGTTTCTTACCTATCTATGTCTCATATGACAATGCATCAATTAGAGTTGAATAAGGAGATTTGTTCATCAAATAATGTGTAATACTTGCATCCTTAGCCCAAAAACATTTATCCAACTATGCACCACTCATTCATTCTCCAACCCCATTTTGTTATGGTTTGTACGAGGTAGTTTTCTATTAGACAATACTTGGATGCTTATAGAAATAATCAAAATTCCTAAAATAATATTATACTCCTTTATTTGACCTCAAGACCTTAATTCTCTTGTTTGAATGTTTATCAACAAGTATCTTAAATTCATTAAACTTATAGAAAACTTCATATTTATGTTTCATAAATTAGATCTATGTAAACCTTGAATAGTAATTAATAAATGAAACTTAACATGAGATATTTTACTAGAGAAAATATTCATGGGACTAAAAATATTTAAATGAATAACCACTAAAATTCTCATAGCTCTAGTACTTCTAGAAGAAAGTTAACTAAACACATAATGCTTGTAGAAATCAAGCTCAACAAGATAACTTGAAAATCCTTCCACCATATTTTAATTA
This sequence comes from Sequoia sempervirens, assembly GCA_007258455.2. Taxonomy (NCBI): domain Eukaryota; kingdom Viridiplantae; phylum Streptophyta; class Pinopsida; order Cupressales; family Cupressaceae; genus Sequoia; species Sequoia sempervirens. The sequence goes on along the minus strand of VDFB02258028.1, from coordinate 39,064 downwards.
AAATGGTATGAAGAATTTTTTTAACAAAGTGGCCAAATCTTGGTGCCACAACATACATGAACTTTTATATATTTTGTTAAATTAGAAAAGTTGCAATATGTAGATGCATCTAGCTTAAATAAGGTTCTTCTTTGGGTGCTCTTAGCTAGCACCAGAATTTCTCTAACCAACTAGTAACCATTCTTGTTAGATATGACATGCATAGAATCATAATTCTTCTTAAGATTAAAATTAATTTCCTCCCAACATTTGGAATGTGCAACACATTAGTAAGAGTTTTTATTCTCTTAATCTTTTATCACATTAGTAAAGTTGCAACATATAGATGCTTTCTAATTAAACAAGGTTTTGCACCAAGTACCTTTAGCTAACATTAGATCTCCTCTAGTCAAATTTGAACCATTCTTATCAAATGTGACATTCATCCCATCATCATTCATATCAGAAAGAGTTTTTACTCTCCCATCATTGAAATCCAAATTTACCTTTTCTCAACCAACAATATTGAAATTTTTATTTTTGCTAAGAAACATTTCACCACCATCACATGATCTATAATAAGAAATAATCGTATGAAGAGTCATATGATATGACGAACTTAAATCAATTAACCATGAGTTTTCACTAGCAATGCTAGCATATATAAATAATGTATCAATTACATCATCATTAAAGGACTTTTTAATAGACGAATCATTGGTGTTCTCCTAGTTATTGTATTCCTTCTTCCAATCCAACCTTACTTCCCATAGTTCCAAAATTTCACTCTACTCTTTCCAAGGTTTTTGGAGCATCCATTTGATTTGGATATATCCCTAGATTTCTTGTATTCCCCTTTTGTACTAAATTTTTTCTTTAGGCCTTACTCGAACATGCAGTGCGTCTTCAAAACCCCTATCCATGGATTTATTTCTCATTTATTTGCTAAGAAAATTAGCCATAAGAGAACCCATCTCAAAATTTACAATACCACAACTGAGATTAATAATTAAGTTTTCTCAATCATTAAGTAAAAGAACAAGGTAACAAATTATATTGATCCTCTTCATCAAGCTTAACATCAATACTTTCTAGTTAACTCACAATAAGATTAAAAGCATTAAGATTCTTGAAAACTAAGTCTTCTTATTTTATTTTTAAGGAATATAATTTTCTTTTTAAATATAATTTGTTTACCAAGCTCTTGGTTTGATATATTTCACCTATCCTTGTCTACAAATTATGTGTAAAACTCTTTGTCACGTCCTGATTTTTTTTTAACAAATTACTTTTAACTATTTATGTTAAAATGTGTTTTGATATTTGATGATGATTATATGTTATTCGACATTTGGATGAAATCAAATGCAATGCAATGTATTTCAATTTTAATGATTATTGTTGTTATTATATCAAGATTATGATGGTGTTGTGATTAATAATAGGCTAACTATTTGATTGGATTTCTAAGTGAAATGTTGGGTAAGATTCTTACCCTTCAGAGGGAGAGGGAGAGTATCACCAGAGAGAGGAGTTTAGACTTCGAAAATAGTCAATTTATGCCAATTAAGTTGAAGCAAACACTCATGTAGGTCTAATAAATCAGTTCGAGTAAGAACCCTAATCCTATCATTGAGTCAATTATTGTGTTTTATCTAAGTTAGGTCAAGTCGAAGGGTTAGGTTAAACCTTATCGAGTCTTGGTCTATTCTATTTTGATAAAGAAAAATAAAGTGATATATATAAAACGAATTATTTCTTTGATTTTCCAATCTTGTTTTTATATCAAGTCAATTTGACTATCATTAAAATGTATTAAATAAAAATATATAAAATATATAAGTATATATATATGTATGTATGTATGTATGTATGTATGTATGTATGTATATACTCGATCATATATGAATTATATATCATATATATATATATATAAGAATTAAATAAATATATATGTATATAAGTATATATATGATATATAATTCATATATGATCAAGTATATATGTACATATATATAATATAATATAATAATTATACTAATGGAAAATTAGCAATGCTTATAAAAGCATGTATAAATATACTTTAAAATTGTTATTATGCACATCATGGGGCATATAAGCCTCAATTGAAGGCTTGAATAAAGGAAAATTATATAGAATTAAATCCATGGTGATGTTCATTAAAGTGGTGCATCAACTCTTATTGATTTTCAAGCCACTAAGTGGTAGTTAAAATTGTCATTGATTGCAATTTAAACAACCATTGAGTAAGCCATAGCAAAGAGAGGCATATAATCTATTAGTTGATGGGATTAATTTATGGCTAGTTTTTCTTCATTAGTTTATGTTTTTATCATTTCAATCTACCAAGTTTCACAGAAATTCGTAAGACTTCATACATATTTTATACCTTTCATGCACTTTAAAGTAGACTTAAGTATGTGGAAATACAAATATAATATGTTGACATATGTATGTGTGGATGTATGAATGTTCATGAGATTTAGTATAATTCTATGCTTAAATTATGATTGGTAATGATGTGTATACCTTAGGGATGAAACTAACATCTTACAGCTAGAAGGACTATAACCTGCAACAACTAGATTTCTAGCCCAAAGCATAAGGACCACAAATAGTTGCAGTGGAGAAGTCAGAATGATTGAACTGCAGCAATTCTAGAGGAGAACGAAGGTGACCATTGAATGGCGAACCATGAGTCACCTATAAGCACATTCTTATCCATTAAATAAGATGACAAGAAGAAGAAGAATTTTGTTCTAAGCAGGAGTAACCTATGACGTGACATTCCTTAGGAAACACATCTCTATCATGGTGATTAATCATTAGGGAAAAGTTCCAATTTCGTTATTCTTCTTATGCTTTTCAATTATGGTTTTTTGTTTCAAGACTAAGTCCTCTCCCTATCTTTGAGGGAGAGTGGACGGATATATTATGGTTATTTTTTAAGTCCTATAATGAATAAGACTCTTCGCAAACCCTATATAGTGGGATCTGTTGTGAGGAGTAAATCTAGTTATCTAGTTAGTTTTTGCTAGTTACCAATTGATAGTTGATCGCTATTAGATTTTTTGTTGCCAGTTGAACAATAGATATGTCTTGTTGAATGAGAAATCTTTAGTAGATTCTTTTCATATTGTAAAAGTTCAAATTTTTCATATTGTAAGATTTCAAATTTTTCATATTGTAAGATTTCAAATTTTTCATATTGTAAGATTTCAAATTTTTCATATTGTAAGATTTCAAATTTTTCATATTGTAAGATTTCAAATTTTTCATATTGTAAGATTTCAAATTTTTCATATTGTAAAATTTCAAAGTTTTCATATTATAAAGGAGTTAGTTCAATATCATGATTTGTTGATTAAGTAGTAAGTGTTTGACATTTTCTATGGAAGTAACAACTCAAGCAAGGGCCACTTGAGGTACTTCTATCCACTTTATTTCTTGTTACTAGATTAATTCATGCATTATTGAATTTAGTTAAGATATTTTCTAGTTACATGCATGTGGAATTCATGAATGTGATTATGTAATTGAATTGGATTTTGTAGCTTAATGTTTGTTTATGTTGGTGTGAATAAATGTCTTGTACCTAGTTAGTTCATTCACTAGGTAATTAGGGGGGACTTATTCACATGTTAAGTTTACTTGTGATATAAGATTCTTCTAGAAGGATGAGTTGTCTTATCTAGAACTTGTCTACGCATCATTTCTTGGGTAGTTAGTTACTTGTCACATGTGATAGGATTAAGACACTTGCCATGATCTTGTCTAATCCTATCTCACTCCTTGCCTATATAAGCAAGGCATCATATGTATATTACCATATTTAGTTTGGCATTCTTGCATCCTTAATGATAGCATGATATTTTTGTTATTTCTCTTTTGTGGAAGTTATTTTGTCTTCCAAGTGATTCTGGGGTGTTTGAGGAGTTCACCATAAACTCCTATAGTTCATACTCTGAAACTAATTAGTTAATTTTGTTGCCAGGGATGGTGCTAAGTTCAAGATTCTCCTATGTATTTTCAATTCTTTTCATGCTTTCCTAGTTTAGTAATTCCATTTTCAACATTAGGGTAAATAGGTTTTAGCCATCAACAACAACATGAGTTACTAACAATGTGTAGGAACTGTTGAACTAAGAAGTCACAACCATTACATGTGGAGGTAACGAGACGCTTTAGGAATATTTCTCCCCTCATCACATCAAGAATTAGAGGATACTAATGAACAAAGTGAGGGTATTTCTAAAGAAGAATCATCCCTAACACCAGTCCCTACACCAGACACAAAGGAGACTTCTTGCATACACATAAGCATCATGGTTGATGCAGCAATAGAAGACCAACCAAAGAATGTAACATTTGAGTTCCCTATAGCCAACTAGGAAAGGGTTGTTGCTTTGAAGAACATACCTCCTTCAACACTACCTATTTTCTATGGGTTGGTTACAAAAGGCCCAGATACCTTTCTTTTTGAGTTTGATGTGCTATGTTGAAGTTATTATTATACCACATATTCTCATAGACAAATTATTTCCAACAACACTAAAAGATGTTACTCTAAGATGGTTCATGGGCTTGGGAAGATATGTTCCCAATTGGAACACAATGAAGACAAAGTTCTTAGAGAAATACTAGGATTATTGCAGGAGCATAGATAGAAAGAGGGATGACATCTTTAGGATGTCATAGAAAGAAGATGAATCGTTGAAAGATTATATTGAGAGGTTTCAATTTTTCGTCAAGAAATCCCATCAAAATAAACTCTTTGATGAATCCCTGAAACTGGTATTCTTAAGGGGAGTTAATGAAGACTATATGGATGCACTCAACCTCATCAGTGTAGGAGACATCTCACATTTACCATTTGATGAGATTTGAAAAATATGTAGAACTATTCCAAGTCCTTCACCAAGAATACCAAGGGAGACAAGACCTCCTCTCTCAATAAATCATCCAATGGAGTCTCAAGGGTAGAGCTGAGCAATCTTCTATCAAACATGAAGGATGATATCATTAGCTACTTGGCTACACAATTAGATACCCTCCACATCAAGAAAAATTAAGAGGAATCAAAAGCAGGCCTCAAAAAATACTGCCCACACTATAGACAAAAGAGGATCAATTGCAAGTGTAAGAAGTTGGCCAGTATTTCTGAAGATAAGAAAGGAAAGCTAGAATTTCATGCTCTGGAAGATGAATATGGTCAAGTGTTTTATATATCTCAACACAAACCATGGAAGCTAATACAAGGTATGCCCCAAGATCCCTTAAACTATAACATGTCATTTCTAGTTAATAATGTAAATTTCCCTAGTTGGAACCCTCAATCTTGGACCAATGTGTAAAACTCACAATGGCTAATGTCTCAATCTAATTGGAATCAACAACAACAAAACATGTGGCCACCATAGAATTACTAAGGACTTAATTATAATTCTCAGTGGTCACCCCAACAAAGTCAATGGCAACCTCAATGGTAAAGAGGTCAGTAGTGGCAAAATCAAAATCTCAATTATTAGTAGCCACAACAACCCTTGCAGCTACAACAAAAAGCCATAATTCCAAACTCAACAATAGTTGCACCAATACCACCAAGATCACCTCAACTACTAGCACAACCTGCACCTAACCCAAACAATAAGCATGTCCAACAAGCTTATGCTAACGACACTATACAATACCCCACCTATGAGGTTGAGGTGAGTGATGTACACCTCATATCAAGGAAAATGTTAGATGGACCTTCATCTCCTCACATCATTGAGTTGACTAGTGAGGAACTCCCAGTAGAGCTCATGGGAGAACAACCTAGGGAACCTGATTCAAATCAGGTCAACCCAACAAACATGATTCCAAAGCCTCCATTTCCTAAAATATTAACAGTTCAAAAACATCATTCATAAGTTGAAACTAATATATTGGGATAACTCAAGGATGTTTGCATCAAGATACCCCTTATCTAGGCCATTAAGGAAGTACCCATTTATACTAAAATAGTGAGAGAATTATTCCTCAAAAATCTAGGAAAGAAACGTAAGGACCCTCAAACTATACATGTCTTAGGACAACTTGCAAATTATGTTGGGAAACATAACTATCCCCAAGTATGCAGATCCTCAAAGCCCTATAGTGGATGTCAAAATCAATGGTACTCATATTAAGAATACCTTAATTGACCTTGGGGAAGTCATTAATGTAATGACCAAAGAAACCATGAAATTATTATAACTAATGGAGATTAACCTACACCTATTGTGCTAGAGTTAGCAGATAGGTCTACAGTAAAGCCCGAGGGAATCATAGAAGACTTGGTAATAACGTTAGACTCATGGGAGTACCTTGCAGACTTTATGGTGTTGTAGCCTAAATCTAATCTTCCAGGATATCCCCTCATCTTAGGGATAACTTGGTTTGAAACTGCAGATTCCTTTATAGGTTGCAAGTTTGGTAACATGATCATTTCAAATAGAAATGTGACTAAGAAACTAGTCCTCTATCCACCTACCTAGCCACATGTAGATATGAAGAAAACTATATGGCTTGGCCTAGATGAGGAAGAATAGTTCATTACAAACTCTAATGACTACTGAACATAGTCCCTTGTTAGAAAACTATATGAAGATGAACTGGTTGCAAACATCATGCAAAAAAATTATGGTAGGGACCTGTAGCAACATGACTATCTAACATGTTTGCAAGACCACCCATAGAATATAATCCCCACTAATACATATGAGTTCATTTCACAAATTTTCCACACCTTATTGCCACATCATTGTATTACAAATATAGCAGGTCTTGACATTTCATCTATTCAAATATCATCCTTGACTTTAGAGATTATGTGAAACAAGACATTAAATGTAAATAGTCAATTGATGGGTGCACAACAGGCCTCATTATTGAATGTGTTGCAAGCACGTAGCTTGATTTGCATGGGATTACCATGACATGAAGGGTATAGACCCAAACCTATGCATGCATTAGATTTGCATTAATGAAGGCTATAAACTAGTTAGGAAACCCCAAAGGAAAATGAACCCTATAGTCCATGACATAATCAAAGAAGAATTCATGATTCATCTACCTAATCTTTGATAGTTAGTGGGCATCTCCACTAGTAATTATACCTAAGAAAGGAGGGAAATGTAGAGTATGTGTAGACTACTATGAGTTGAATGAAGAAACTAGGAAAGACCAATTTCCCCTTTCATTCATTGACCAAGTACTAATTCATTGGCAAGCAAGTAGTAATTTTCCTTTTTGGATGGATTTAGTGGATATAATCAGATTAAGATATCCCAAGAAGACCAAGACAAGACAACCTTCACATGCCCTTGGGGTACATATGCTTACTCTCTCTTGCTATTTGGGCTATGTAATGCACTTGCCACCTTCCAAAGGGCAGTACTAAGCATATTCTCAAACTTTTCTCATGATTCCATCGAGGTTTACATGGATTATTTTACAACATATGGGAATACCTATGAAGAAACACTTACCAATTTGGAGAAAGTACTATAGATATGTTGAGATCATCACCTATCCCTGAGTCATGATAAATGCTTCATGATGATGATTGAGGGTGTAGTTTTAGGACATTTTATGTCTAATAAAGGAATCCAAGTAGACCCCAACAAAATTTATATAATATCAATAATTTTTGTACCCCGAAGGCAAAAGGACATTAGAAGCTTCCTTGGACATGTTGGGTACTACAAGAGATTCATATAATATTTTAGTAAACTTGCAGCACCACTATTTGTATTATTGTCTAAAGATGTAGAGTTTGAATGGACACCTGCTTGTCAAAATTCCTTTGAATCTCTCAAGGAAGCACTAACTAATACCCTGTCTTAAGAGGACCAAACTGGAATCTACCTTTCCATATCCATATAGATGCTTCTAATTTTGCAATAAAATTTGTGCTAGGATAGAAGGATGGAAATCTTGAGTATACCATTTACTATATCAATAAAATCTCCAAGGGTTAGAACTCAACTATATAATAACTGAGAAGGAGATGTTAGAAATGGTTCATGCAATCAACAAATTTAAACACTACATTACAAGGTATTCAACATTTATAGATATTGACCATACAACAATAAGGTATCTAATGAACAAACCAATAGTTGGTGGCAGGCTTGTGAGGTAGTTATTGCTACTTCAAGAATTTTATTGTGGACAAGCTAAAGAAAGCCAATGTAGTATCAAATTTCCTCTCTAGACTGCTAACCAAATTAGAAGAATATGTTGTAGATTATTCATTCCTAGATGAGCATCTATTTTCTCTTTCTCTGCATACACCTTGGTATGCAAATATAGCTAACTATCTGGTAGTAGGGAAAACACCACCACATCTCTCACCAAGGGAGAAGAGGTAATTAGTTTAGAAGAGTTTTCCTTACTCATGGATAGTTGGATATTTATTCTACACAGGGCCTGGCAACATAATGAGAAGATACATCAAAGAAGATGAAGTATATGATATCCTTAGATCATGCCATGATGACCCTTCTGGGGGACACTTTGCAGAAAAGAGGACAACTCTTCAGATTTTGAATACTATCTATTATTGGATAACACTTTGAATAAAGATGCAACCAATTACAACAAGAGTTGTGATAGATGTCAGAGAATGGGAATGCCAACAAAGATATATGAGATGCCATTATACACAACTATTAATAGCACCATTTGATAAATGGGGACTAGATTTTATTCATCCCATCTCTACAACATCAAATAACAAAGAATACATATTGGTTTGCATAGATTACCTTACCAAATGGGTGGAGGTTAAATCTTTACAATTTGCAAGAGATGGGGATGTGGAAAAATTTCTTTATGAAGATATATTCGCAAGATATGGTGTTCCTAGAGATATTTTCATAGACTAGGGGCCATAGTTTATATTAAATTTGATCACAAAACTAGTTTAGTCGATAGACTCTTATTGTGGACTTGCCAGTCCACAAATAAACGCCAAACCTGTCTCACACTTTTGAAAACCACTTTTATTCCTCGTTAAACCATTTTCAGATGTTCGGAATCAGTTAAGGTGTTACGTTTAACTGGCCATAGACTATTCATTGTGGTAGCTTTCACGGGGAACGCTAATTTGCAAACAATATATTCGTTTAAAAAATTGCTCAAATATTTTCTCGTGAATTGAGAAAAGGCTACAAAAATCTTACAACTATACAAATCATATCATTTGATTTATTGTCCGTATTTTTATAATAAATGTAGATCTCAAGATTTGATTTGGTTCGATTTGTTGTGCAACTATAAATAAAGTTGTCTACAATTGTAAAAGATAGTTCTGATCCCCTTTTGTGTTTACAGATAATAGATTGAAGCAGCGGTTGTGGGGAGAGGTTTTTTTGTTCTAACCCATCTTCCTCAGCCCTTATTGTCTTTTCCAGAAGTAGGAATTGCAGAAGAAAAAGATGAAGAACCCTGGGTGCCCATTAGGCAGACCAGAACGCTGATAGCCCATAGGCATCATCATGACCACCGCTGCCACATTGTGCATCCATATGCTCACAAATTCCATGGCTCCGCAGAAGCCGAGCAACAAGAGGGGCAGGCTTACCTTCTTCCTGCTGAAGGAATCCATCATGTATGCAATGATAGTCGCTTGTGTATACCATACTCCACTGCAATCACCAAAATGAAGCTCCCGATCACCAGCGCTATCATGGTGTTCATGTACGATTTTTCCACAGAATCCGCCTTCTGTATGCCCATCAGCAGAAATAGGTGCCAATGATGTGATCACGATGGGCACCGCTCCATCATCCACTAGAAAAAAATCTAGCACAGGGCTCCCACCATGGCTCCACTTTTGTCTCGCATGTCCATAAGCCTTAACACCAAAACACACGCTATATGCCCCAAAAGAATGGCTACATTATTTTCCTTCATCTAAACCCACGCATAACAACGGGAAGAATCTCTTAACCCCTCGCTTATGTATAAGATGACCATAACTGAACGCTGCACCAATCCCCCTACCATTTTTTTCATCTCTCACAAACAAAAAATACATGGACTTCCCATTACCATTTTTCAAAGCTTCACTATATACGATTTTTTATAGTCATCATGTGTGTTGTGCAAATTCATGTAATTTACAACTGATTATTGGTTAAATTTCAATAAAACTGATTTGCATTTTTTTGGTCTTCATTTAGCTCATAAGTTTTTCCTTGGGAATCATAGGCACACCATAGAATCCAAGGTTCAGAGATAGCCAAGTAAAAATTAAATAAAACATGTTGAGAGGACACCTAATAGGGTTCTTTAATAGTTCTGTTATCGATCATATTAATATTCATGGAAATTACATTGAATTGGGTAAAACTCTTAAGCCATCGCTTATTGAAGTGGAAAATTACATAAAGGGTCTTTAAATCTTGTAGGAAGCCTTGCGGGCCCACCCCAAGGGAGCCTAGAGTCTTACAATAAACTAAATTCATCTTTATTTAAATAATCTCACAAATTAGGGTAAAGTGAATCGTGATTGTAAGCAACAACTTCTTCTCTTCATAGAGGTCCATGAACTGCACAAAGTCCACACATTTTTAAGAGAAATATTGTGTGAATAAAAAAACACCATACTATAGCTATGCCACACTATACCTCCTAAGAATTTGCGTGACAAGAAGAAAGAAAGGATGGGAGATGTGTCTCCATTGGCAATGCATTGAATATGAGGTTTCAGATCTTTGTATGTGATCTTGGGTAAAGCTTTATTAAAAGCATCTCTATATGTGCTTCCGTTAAAGGCCATACCTCTCCGAGTATACAGTTTGTTATGAAATATTATTTGTTTATGTCTTCAATATTGAGGTCCAGTACCTACACAATCTCAAAGGACAATACAATATTCAAACAAGTTGTGCAGGTCCAAATTACAGTTAGAAATTCAAGAAGACAAATGAAATGGGCTTTGTTCTATCCTTTCTTCATGTCAAAGCTTAAAAACAAAATTTAAATATTCCTCACCCCATGCAAACAAACTTTAACTCGAAATTAATATTTTTGTTTAAAAGGTTGCAAAAATCTTATCTCTAACACCAGAATCTACTATATGTAATCTATCAACGTAACCCTTGCACCTCCTTCTGGTGCAAGTGCTAGTGTACGAATATGAGATCAAACATAAAAAGTCTACACCCTACCACCCTCAAGAAAATGTTCAAGTGGAGGTCACTAACAAAGAAATTGAAAACATCCTCACAAAGATAGTGCAACTCCATGAGAAGGACTGGGTAGCCAGGTTACCTAAAGTAGTTTGGGCTTACAGGATAACTTGGAAGACAAAAACAAGTTTTACACCATATGAATTGGTGTATAATAAAAAGGCAGTATTTCCAATAGAATTTGAATACAAGACTCTAAGGAAAATAGCCAAATTGGGCATGGAATTATCAACAACATAGAATGAGAGGTTACATAACCTCAATGCATTTGATGAAATAAAAATGGAAGCCATAAACCATACTGAAATCATCCAAAAATAAAGGATGTGTTGGCATGACCAATTTAGTAAAACCAAAGAATTCAATGCAGGTGATTGGGCTTTACAATATGATTCAAGCTACAAATATTACAAAGGAAAACTACAGACTAGATGGCTTGGGCCATATGAGATAAAAATAGTCTTTCCAAATGGAGCAGTTTGGTTACAAACAATTGATGATGTACAATTTTCATTGCTAGTTAATGGCCACAGGTTGAAGCTATACAAATGACCATTATATAAGGATGACTTCATTTTATCACTACAACATCAATTTGAGCCACATATATAAAATTCATTGATAGTAGCAAGCAGTTCTTTAGAAATATCAGTAGGTGAGTAGCACAACTCACCCATTGACATTTCATAGATATAATTCTATCACACATCTCACATGCAGACACTGCACATGTGACATTCGACAATATTTGTTTTCTGCACCAATAGAAAAAGTAACAAGGACCTACATCATCATGCCCCTAGGTGAAAAAAATACAAAAGGGACTTGTTACTACATGAGCCCATAGCACTTTCCTGTCTGGAATTCCATATAACCCATATTAATTGCATATACATCACTTCAATATATATCCATCTGCACATGCAACCATACATTCTACACTTCATTGCATGCAACTTATTTCTTTCATTAGCACGTATCCATCATACCACCTTTTTCAATTCCATTATACCATGCAATAACTTTCCCCTCCCCCATCATGTACTTTATGTAGCCTTTTTCATCCATCATTCTAATATCATTTTCACATGCCACACATATACTGCTTTCAAATTCAAACCATAAGTGCATGCAATTCATAGCAATCACAACATGTCATTTCAAATCAGCGACATTCAACTCCTTCACACGAGTTGCATTTCAAATCAAACAATTCTTGTAGGTACACTCCACATTAACTATCATAATTATCATTAAAGGTTACTAATTTTATGCATATTTATTATTCATTTGTGTATGTCAAATATCATGTTTAATTTTCCACTACTTTGAAATTATGACTCCACCCAATCTATAAACACTAAGTGAGGCCACTTAGCAACTTTAGTTTGGGGAGGGGTATTCAAGATTATTCCTTAGTTTTTAAAAAATGTTGCAAAACTTTTTATCGTTTCATTTTCCACTATTATCAAGAGATAGAGAGTTCAGAGGAGAGAAAGAAGTGCTCAACAACAGAATTAAGAGGTGCATTTGAATGATATATCATACAACATAGCATAAGTTGTATAATTGGGGTGGCGAAACAAAAATAGAGCAAAACAGAGCATAGTAAGTAACTACGAATTGTTGAAGCATTACAATAGGTGGTGAAATTGTGAGAAAGGAACCGACATCACATTATTTGCTATTGGAAGATAGACAATGTATGCCTATCTTCCAGCAAGCTAGCTAGTTGGACTATTTCTTGAGACTTACAAAATTTAATGAGGTAATGACCCAATAATTTTCCAGTACCCTAGTACCCTACAAAATGATGAGGCAATTGTCATGGGTTTGAGGGTAGATGCATTAGAGATAGTTGTAGCTAAAGTATTTGATCATCCAAGAGTAGGAGAGGAGTTTCCAATGAGAGCAGGCGTAATTACAACAAGGAATGAATTCTCCTTGCCATGAGAAAATATGGACTCTTCCTCACAAGGTACGAAACGCTTGTCTTTTCCTTGGCTTTGGTCTTCAATAGCTTCTCACATAATTAGATACTTAACATGTGATGGAAGACAGTCATTACTGTATACAATCCATTTTAAATTGTTAAGTTATTTATGCCATGGAAGGCATGTGAATGTTCCCAACTTTTTGTATAACCTACTAAAAAGAATGTCTTATGAGTATAAAAGAAAAAGAAATCAATCAACATTATCTCATTTTTGTTTAGTCACATTACTGGTAAAAAGGAGCCTTAGGGTTCAATTCCCAAATGTGTCATGGGAAGATTTTCTCAATTGTAGTAATATCAACAATATTCTTGAATTTCCTAATGAAGAAAATAGGGTCCAGGACAAAAGAATATAAGAGACTATTGTGGCTGCTCTTGAGGGAGAAATGCCCTCTAGTTCCCCTGCTGCAATACCTACCCACAGGATGGGAGAACAAGAAGAGAAAGGTTTGCAAGAAACACAACATGCAGCCTCTGCTAAGTAGCCCATAATAGAAAGCAATCAGGAAACCCTTGTTTCTAAGAGGCCACAAAAAGGTAAAAAGAGAAAGAGTGGAGCTTCTTCTTCTATACTTGCAAGGGGTCAGAAGAAGCCCACACAATATAGGAGGCGGTCACATCATCTCAAGAAGAAGGGGCCAATGAGAGGCACAAGAAAAAGGAAAGAGGATGTTGTTATGATAGAGACAGATTCAAATTCAGAGGGGAATTCCCTTGGTGAAGATGTAAACATACTAATTGTACAACCATTATATTTTTCTACCACTTCTACATTAGATTCAGAAGATATTTTTGTAGCTAAAAAGATGAGGAAAAGATCTCCAAAAAGCCCTATTTCAAAGGGGTGTGAATATACAAGTGAAATAGGAGACAAACAGTTTTTAGAAAAAGATGAGGAATTTTTTAATGAAGAAAGGAATACTAATAAATAATTTCAAGAAGCAATACAGAGGATAAAACAATTGGAGAAATTGTTAAAAATATACCAACAGAAAGACAGTGAACAGGACGCTAGAATCAAAGAATTGGAGGAAAGACCCCACAAGTTTGAGCATGGGTCAAAACTAGAGATATTGGCGCAGCTTGCCATGGTAGAGATAGAAGGAAAATATCCAATACCCTAGAGCTCAATTGGACCAATTAAAACCCCCACTAGACCAATTGTTGTGTCCCTAAGTATTGAACTATGGAAGAAAACATAAGAATTATCCTAAAAAGAGAAAGAATGGGCAAGGGAGAGAGCTAAAATGGTATCTAACCACGCCATGGCACTAGAAAAGCAAGAAATAGAAGTGAAAAAGTTGAAAGTAAAGATTGAAGAAATTATAGAAAAAATAGCACAACTCCTAAAGTGCAGGCTAACTACCAAAGTCTATGCTTTGTTCTTACAAGAGAATATTTTATGTTTTTAATTTAGCCAATTGATTAGTGATTTGCCTATTGCAATGAATAGGAAATATTTGTTTTTAGATACTTTTTACAACTCCACACTAGAGATGCAGGATCAACTATGTGATTTCTATCTACACACTTTTGTTCTTTCAAATGAAATTGCTTGGAATCCATTGATGTTTATAGGAGATCTCCAAATAAGAGCTTTGGCCTCTTATTTTAGGAATGAGAATAAAAGGGGGACAATTTTATAAGAATATCATGAAAAGGAAAATCTATTGCCTTACAGCTCAAGAAGGAGTCAGTGGATCCAAATGTAGCAATAGAACAATGGTTGGGTCTCTTGAATCATAGAGGAGTTGGAAAGAAGATAATGGATTACAGAAAAAGAGATTATAAAAGGATGAAGGAATTAGCAACAAGGACCAGCAATGAAGCCTTTAAATTTATTCAAAAAATATGGGAAGATCTTTCACCAGAGCTAAAAAGAAAGGAGTCACACTTTTTTTACAACTGTGTAGCCATAATTCATAGATCTCGCAAGTATATAAATATTGCACTAAAAAATGGAGTTACATGGTTTCCACTTGTCTTCCATCCTCCTATCCTTGTGTTTCCTATACCACATTGGACAGGGAGGAAAAACAAGGAAGAAGTAGCAGAAAATGAGAGATTTCCAAAGCTCTTAGACCAAAAAGGATATTACCTGAAGTAGGGAAAAGGAGTTGACATTGTGGTTGATTTTAGAGAGATGGCTTTGCAATATAACCTCTAGCCTTAAAATTTGCTTGAGGAAAATCAAATAGCTTAGTTGGGGAAGTAATGGCCTTAATTTATGGCTAGTTTTTCTTCATTAGTTTATGTTTTTATCATCTCAATCTGGCAAGTTTCACAGACATTCCTAAGACTTCATACATTTTATATACCTTTCGAGCACTTTAAATCAAACTTAAGAATGTGGAAATACAAATATGATATGTTGACATCTGTATGTGTGGATGTATGAATGTTCATGAGATTTAGTATAATTATATGTTGAAATTATGATTGTTAATGATGTGTATGCATCAGGGATAAAACTCACCTCTTGCAGCTAGAAGGATTGCAACCCACAACAGCTAGATTTCCAACGCAGCATAAGGATCGCAGACAGTTACAAGGGAGAAGTTAGAATGATTAAAGTGTGACAACTCCAGAGGAGAATGAACCATTGAATGGTCAACTATGAGTCACCATAAGCACATTCTTATCCATCGAATAAGATGGTTGGAAGAATAAGTTTGTTTTGAGCAAGAGTAACCCATGATGTGACATTCCCTAGGAAACACGTCTCTATCATGGGGGTTAACTGTTAGGGTAGAGTTCCAATTTAGTTTCTCTTCTTTTTCTTTTCAATTATGGTTTTTTGTTTCAAGACTAAGTTATCTCCCTATCTTTGAGGGAGAGTGGATGGATACATTATGGTTTTGTTTTCAATCCTAGAATGAATATGACTTCTCAAGGACCCTATATAGTGGGATCTATTTTGAGGAGTAAATCTAGTTATCTAGTTAGTTTTTGCTAGTTACCAATTGATAGTTGATCACTATTGGTTTTTTTGTTATCCGTTGAATAGTAGATATGTGTTGTTGAATGAGAAATATTTAGTAGATTGGTGTCAAATTGTAAGAGTTCAGAGTTTTCATACAATAAAGGAGTTAGTTCAATATCATGATTTGTTGATTAAGTAGTAAGTGCTTGACATTTGATATGGAAGCAACAACTCAAGCAAGGGCCACTTGAGATACTACTATCCACTCTATTTCTTGTTATTAGATTAATTCATGTATTGTTGAATTTAGTTAAGATAGTTTCCAATTACATGCATGTGGAATTCATGAATGTGATTCTATACCTTAATATTTGTTCATACTCTGGAAGTAATTAGTTAAAATTTAGATTTAGTAGTTAGTAGTTACAGGCTTAAGTGATAAGTACTCGTAGCATAAGTAGTAGCTTAAGTTTATTTCCATTGTTTTGCAAATTAGTGTTTCATTTCTTTTTCCAGCTTTTACAATTTTTTGTACATGTGTAAACACCTATACTCCATTGATATGGTGAGTGTTTAGAATCTATGAATACATATATAGTACCAGCACTTCCAAAATCTTACGATCCCCTAGTTGATAATTAAATGAAGCCTCTCATAGAAGATGAACTGTTTAGTTAGGAATCCACCCTCTCAATTGTGTGTCTACCTATAGCACCAAGTTAATCAGACATTAGAGAGGCCCTACATTAGTCAAGCCTTTTTATGGGGGTGATGACTACTATATTTGGCATGTTAATTATTATGAAGTGGGCACCAAACTTTAAAGGATTGAGTTGGTAATTAATACTAATGAATTTGGAGGAAGCCATGGGATTTAGCAAAGCAAAGATAATTTCATTTGGACATTATTCATTATGTAGTCCTATTTTTGAAGAGCAATGACTGAATGATAGGCAAAGAGAGTTCATTTCTTATTATTCTCCTTTTGCATTGTGATTTTACTTTTGAACTTTTGTGAAGAGGGTGGCGATAGGGAGGCAATAGGATAGAAGTTGTTCATTAGTCTTTTTCTTATGCTTGTAGGAAGGATAGAGAGGATAAAGGAATAGTGTTTGACTATGTCATTGCAGAGAGCTTTTGATTGTTCGAAAGCATATGTTAAGACAAAGATATATTTGTTTTGAGCTTAGTTTGTTGTGTGTTTAAGTATTCTATACATGTCATATATAGACATTACTCTCTATTTTGAGCAAAGAGACATTTGTTGATGTTAGTTTTTGGTATTTTATGAAGGTGTTTTGTAAGCAAAGTCTAAGTTTTCAACAATTGCAAGTTGAGGTTTCTTGGGAAAACTATGTCAATCACTCTGACTGTGATTTTTGGAGTTTCAAAAGTGTAGATCAGAGAGTAACTCAGGAATATTTAAATACTTTATTATTTCTATGTAAATTCATAGTTTCATTCTATAGTTTTCATTTTTTAAAAGAGAAAGAATAATTATTTATTTTGAATAATATTACAAGTTTAAATAGAGAAAGATTAATCTTATTTTTCCATCTTGTATCTAGAATTTAGTTAATCTTTTTTGCACTCTAAGATGGACAATAGAGTAGAAAGTTAATTCTCTATTGTGTTAAATTGAAAGATTTATTTCATTTTCTCAAAAAGAGAATAATTTCAAGTTGTATATATATATATATATATATATATATGTTCAAAGCAAAATGTATACAAGAATGTATATGTATATATAGATATAATTTATATTAAGATTATGTAAAGTATATTTTATGTTATGTGACTATAAAATTAAGAGATAAGCTAGATGCTTTCATTTCTTAGTTAACTAAATGAAATAAGCTTTCTAATCTGAATTTATGAAAGACCTAGTCATTTACTGACATTAGTAAGTTATTATTTTATGATTGAGTTTCCTTATGAAAGGTCAAACAAGCAAGTCAAAAAACCATTTATGTGTTAAACCTTAGGTCAAGGTGGTTTCTAATTCGAGTTAGAGGTGTGTGAACTTATGAATTCACTTCCTAAGGAAGTATTTGATATGTTTCAAATATTTGGCCAAAGTAATGCAAATGTCTCTGCTTGCATTATGTAATGCCCAATATTTTTCATCAAGAAAACCATTTTTTTTTAATAACTAATCAACTACCAATTACCACCCAAGTGTATGTGTATTAACTTGCACGGATGACCTAGACATGAATTGAACCCAATGTCTGCATGCCACAACATCCTGTATTCTAGTGAGGAAGATTAAATCTAAGGGACATTCCACATGACCATGCCTAGGGTTTCCTTGCAAACACATTTTCTTATAGACGTCAAGATTGACCTTGATGCTAAGATTTTGGGTTGACCAAGGTTCATCTATAAAGCTAACATCTAAGTCTAAGGGTTACTCCATCATTAATGACTTTAAGAACTCCTTCAGTTCAACTTGGGTTAAATAAGGGTTGAGTTTGTCCTAGGAGGGTTGAAGTTATATATTCAAACTTAATCTCACAATTTAATTAAACATGTGTCAAGTATATACTTATTTTCATTTCTTGAGGTGATAATATATTAATATCTTTCACATCTTACTAACTTAATTTTATCTATAAGTCAAACCTTTTCACCTTAAAGTAGTGTAAGTAATTTGAATCTGCGTTGCTCAAGAGTAATTAATTCTATTAGCTCCAAATCCATTATCTACACTAGTTAGGTCTATTGACTTGATATCCAAATGAACTTCATAAAATATTACACACTTAAATGTAACCAACCTCTTATTACTAATAATTTAATGTTATTTTACTTTGGTCTATAATAACACAAATGTCGAGGTGAAGAATCGTGCTCAACCCCCACCCCATTAATTTCCCAATAACCACATTAATTTTAATTCATAGATCTAATTATATGCACATTCATATTAGCTTGCCCTCAAAATGAATAACTCATTTGTATTTTATATATGCAAGGTCTTATAGCCTAGTTAACCTTACGAAGGATTTGGAGTTTAATCTAAATTAAGAAAATTACTTGGGACCTTAAGATATCACTTTAATGATTTATAAAATCAAAATTGTTATTTTAATTATTTAGATGTGTCCTTGATTAATTTATAAAATCCTTTTAAATGTGCATGTTTGGAAGGTTTGTTTATTATACTTTAATGAGTGTTTATTGCCTTAGAGTTGTGAGGGTCCAGCAAGCTTAAGTTTTGATAATAATTAAATTCACTTAAACTCTCAACTTATTACTTAGATCTAATTTTATAATTAACAAGCTCTTATTTAAATGTCTCATAAAATTTTGATTAGCTTATAAGGATCCAAAGTTTACATTTAAATATTACCCAAGTGATTTAATTAATTTGTAAAGTCTTATAGTGCACCTCTAAATAATTACAAAAGTGACTTTTAGTCACAACTTAAAGTTGAGGGGTTCTAGCCCCATTGTCTCCACCATGGATAGTTTTGATTAATTAATTATGATTAGCAAAAGTAACTATTAATTTTAACAAATAGAGTGTGCACTTATTTCTAGCCATTGGATTAGATCAATTACAACCCTTAGATCTTAGGAAAACTCCAAGTTAACCCTAAATCATAAAAGAGCCTATAAGTCTTGCTTTTCTAACCTTTTCCTTTCATTTGTTTTTGAAGTTTAACAAAGGTGTTGAATGTAGTGCCCCTCCATGATTTACCTTGTCAGTGTTGTCAGTTGTTCTTTCCTTTGACTGTGCTTTGTGATCAGGTGTTGTTTGGTATTTGGCTTATTTGATTGATAAATGTTGTTTTGGGTTGTTTAGTTTAAGTTGTTTGATAAATGTTGTTCTTGGTTAATTGATTCATTAAATTAAATTATTATGTAACAAGTATGTAGGTAATCAAATATAAACAAAATTATTAATAATTATAGTTGATAATAAATTAAAAGTTGATAAAATATTAAATAAAATATTATATTGGGAAGCTGAAATTAATAAATAGTAATAAATAGAAAGAAAATAATGTGATAATGAATAAATCAATTTTCTTCTAATTTATTAAATGTCAGTTACTCATTGCATGCAGCAACATGCAATTCAAACAGTTATTTAAAAATTAGTATTTACTAAAGAAAGAAGATTTTGCATGGAATCTTCAGCTTTTCTCTGGAAAAATCTAGCAACCTTCCTTTGGTAAGTAAAGATCTTTTTGGGGAATAAATAAGGGAGGTCTACAAAAAAAAGAGATGGGTAGTGTCACACCATCCAGACGCCTTTGCTTGAAAGTTTTCAAAATCCATTACCATTCCCATCCTCAAGTATTCTTACAAAAATCTTGTTCTATACTTCCATCCTCGCATACAGTGGGTGGCAACCCAGATGACTTCATTAGGCACTTGTGCGAACATGATACCATATTGAAATCTCAGCGAGAGTTTTCCCCTTCTAAACAATGTCGCACCAATGAAAGGGAATGGGGTCCCGAGAATTGTTACTAAGAAGCAAGCCTCAAGGAGGAGATCGTCTGATAATTATTGTAGGTAATCATACCTCGTGGCGAACAGGCAGATTTCCAAACACAGAGGGAGTGGTCTAAGGAGCCAAATTTAGGATATGGTTCGCAATGGAATGGGTTTGATTCATACGTAGGCCAAATCTCATGGATTGGGTGTAGAGGTAAAACTCTGAGCAATGTTTGGAATCACAATAGCTTCAATGGCGATGGAAAAACTATGAGCATGAAAGCTACCACACATGACGGACTGGACCTGCATTCCCTTAACTAGGTAAGTAATACCCTGAGCATTCATATCTTATGAGGCCCAGCTATCCTTTCTTATGGTTAGACAATTACGAATGAATTAGTTCTCAACTAATTGAAGGGTACCTAAATTTAAGCCCTTATAGTGCTCGCCGCTTAATCTAGCTAACTTAGTTCCATCTGAAACCACTTTTGGATAAGCAATTTTCAATTGAATATTTTGCTTCAATCACTGTTGTTGAGTCCTCAATCTACCGAAATAATAAGTCTCTAATTTCTATGTACTTTTTTCTTTAACTTGATGGACTGTGCATGTAAAGTTGATTTATATATGATATCTACCGACCTTATATCATGTAAGTCTCGATTGAATGAAGTGATTTGATGTCTTAGATATAGCTCTCATGACCACTGGAAGATTCCTACGGATTCTTAGTTCTTTGGGTCTTCTATCATGTCGTTAGGATCTTCTTCCTGATAAATGTAATGGATCGATGAAATGAACTAGCCTAGCATATATATTAAGAGTCTAACAATTCCATCGGATCAAGTCCCAAATGGCATGATTGCGTTAATCAATCTCTCTCTCTAGCTTGGAAAATCAAGTGTGTCCACCTTTAGGAATACTGTAGATTCATAAATCTAGTTTAAGTTTATTTACTGTTTAAGTTCATTATCAATAATACATTTTGTGCATTCTGCAATCTATTTTGTGTGCAACCCACAATCATTACAATCCGTTAGATGGCATTCCTTTGTGGTATTTTGACAAACGCTTAGCGTGCCTTGTCTTTGTGTCAACAATTTTGTATGCATGCCCTGATTTAAAGCTTTATTTTGGCTCAGGCAGAGTCGATGCTCGAAGAGGTTGTGGAACCCGAATTAATTGAAAATTTCTCCAGCCTATCACCTCCTTACAGCTATGGCTCTCCATTGTACTTTTTACTTGCCAACTTTTGATCTAACTAAGGCATTAATCATTAAGATACTAAGCAATTGTCATTTGGAATTTTCCATATACCAATATTTGCGTCCAATAAATAAGTATAAATACTACAATTCAAATAGATTGCAAATGACGTTTGAGGGAATTAGATTATACCACAACTAATTAGTATGAAACCTCAACTTGTCTGTTGGCTTAGATCTACTGACTATTTGGAAGGAAATTGATTCATTTTAGGTGCCTTCAATATTACTGGATATCTAATACGGTGTTCATCATTATTAATGTAACCCTATTTCTCAAATTCTTTCATTAAGCACCACCTTTATTCACCACAAGAGCATTGTCCCTGTTTAGAATAACGGAAATGGTTCTCATCTAGATGGAATTCGGTCAAACTATTCACATACCTTGTTTATGCTTATACATCATACATGCACGTATGTCGCACACATTGATATAGTGCAAGCCTGATTTTTTGTTTGTTTCATTTAGCATCACCAATATACTCCACCAGAATGTTGTCCCTGTTTGAAATGATGGAAATGGATCACACCTCTTAGAACAATTTCTCGCAACAATCTTGGTTCCCTTGTTTGCGTCCAAATAAGTTGGGAGCTTTTAATATTAGAATAAACTTTGCCTACTATTTTTTTAAAGATGTGTCATTGTATCGAAGGAATAGGACTTTTTACTTTCTCATCCAACATACCTCCATCCTCTTTATAGAATTATGTTTTGAAATTCTTTGAATACAGATTTTAATATCTCAACTCTTTATTTTTGCAAGCCATTAGTAAAATGTTGCTTTAATGTTAGAATAAGGTTGCTTTTCAACACCTTCTACCTCTTAAATTTGCAAATTTTAGATGATTCTTTCATTTTACCTTTATCAAGCACCCTCTATAGTTTTATCGCCTCCCCACTACTCAATACTTTCGCCATTCTTAGGAATTTGATTCTCCTTCACTAAAGTTCAATTATGTTGTGTTTCTTTTGATATACCTCATATTCGTTATACAGTATACTTGATTTATATTTATGTGTGTATATATATATATATGTGTGTGTGTGTGTGTGTCTATATATATATATATATATAGAAGAACATTGAATTGTTTAGAATACTTTCTCGGAATACTTAACTTATATGTATTAATTTTTTCATAGAATTCGATTTGATAAGGGTTATGGCGAAGTATAAGTTTATAGTATAATTTTGTAGAGAAAGATTATCAAGTAGATCTTAAGTGATTACTATAGATTATGTGTTGGGTATTATCTCTTGATGAATATGTATTTATTTTCATTCCTTATACAATATATCGTTTGGTATAAATTGAGTAGGACTATAGATTTATATAATTGTTGTATGTTTCAAACGTAATAGAATTATCTCTACTATATAATTTGTGGAGCATCATTATTTAAGGAAATAGCGAGTAATTCTCCTTTCACATTTTATTGTGTGATGAATTATTGTATAGAATGTAGGATGGAATTATATACATATAATTAATAGAGCAATTAGAACTTATCATTACTTATGGAAAATTTATCTCTCTTGTATTATTGGTTTCCTTACTAATCTTTGTAATCTTGTGTACTAGCCACAAGGATAGTTTTATATGACATGAAGGTACACATTGTTATGGAGTACAATTGCATGAATTTGATAAAACATGTATTCCTTTGTTTCATGTTATTCTAACCTTATTAGGAGGAAGGGATTGCTTGCACCCATCACTAACAACTTTATATTGTGTCTTAGGTAAAGCATTCTAATAATAATATTTAATCTATAAATTGGTTTGATTCGAGTTGTTTTTTTATCTCAATTGTTTGTTATATCCATACTAGAGGAAAAATTGACTAGGTTCGTGTTTGACTCTCATGATGTGAGCATTATTATATTACGGGTATTGGATTGATTGTTTGTATTAATTAATGTGTTATATTGTTGTGAGTGGGTGATTTGGAATATGTTGTGAAGTGGGAGTCATTGTGTAAATTGATAAGGTCAGTTTCTAGAGGCTAGGAGGGAATAATTTTGGTATATAAGGATTCTTTTGTTGGCTTCACCTTGGCTGAAAGTTTGACAATATTTTATGTTGGATTTGTCCAATGATGGTTTTACTTGGAAGTGGATGGTAATGTGTGGGTTATGTGCTTTGTGCAATTGCAAACCCTAAGTATGTTGTCTTTTATCCTAGTATGGTGTCATGTGATCAAGTTAATGTGCTAGTGTTAAAGTTGTCTTCTAGAGGCTTGGGGAATTAGCTCGAGTTTTGGTTTCATGATTATGTAATTTTGAAAGTGGTTGATTTTATATTTGAATTGTGTATATGAGGGTATTTAACCTTGCACTTCTTTTACCTCCTTGGATTGGAATTTGTGTGTGGGATGGTTCATGCCTCGCTCTATGTGTATATTCATGTGGTTTTCTATTTTGTGCAAGATGGCTTTACCCTATTTGATGGATTGGGTCTTCTAGTTGTTAGTAGGGAGAGTGGCTCTTAATGGGGGTTGGCGCACAAAGTGGCATCCAAGATAACCCATTTGGGAGTTTCTTAACTCAATGATAACCTAATTAATAAACTAGGGGGTTGGGTAGAATTTCACTCTAATTAAGGTAATTGGATGCCTCACCCATGCCTGTAGTGCTTGTTTAGGCTAAGGATGGGTTGAGAAGGCCTGGTTGGCAAGATCAACTTCCTTTTCCTCATGAAAGGAAAGTTTATTCCGCATGTGTCACCCTATGGGACCGGTGTCTAGTGAGAGACTGTCAAGATAACCATAGATGGGGGCCGACGTCTAGTGAGAGACTGTCAGGATAACCCATGCCAGGACCATGCAATGACACTCTTCCCTACTGCAACCTAGCATTCCCTTGTCTTGTTTCCCCTTTGTTGTTTTTGTGCCTCTAGAAGCGGTGTCACTATTATGTGATGTTTTGTTGTACTTTGTATGTTGGATTCATGTTAGCCCTTTGTGTCGTGCTACTGTCTTCTTGATTGCTCTGTTGGTGGGACCTTATTGTTATCTCCTAGCACGAGGGGTGGACCTTAGGGTTCCACATGTTCGGGTGGATTGTGCTTTTTCCTCCATTGGGTTTCTCATTGTTGTTGTTCGTGTGCCTGAAGGGTGTATCTTATGTGGTAGATTCTGGATAGATTTGTACCAGTTTGATGAGAAATTTGTTTATGTTATGTATTGAACCTGTATATCATTTGTATCATGTAATGTAACCTTGATGTATTCTTCCCATTATATTCAGGGAAGCATTGATGTAAGCTTGTAACAATGTAATGATGTACCCTCATGTAAGGAATTTGTATATGTACCTGTAGCTCTATATATATGATCTTTGATGACTACTTATTTGATGTTATGATATGGAAATACATGTGTTTATTCATGTAATGTGTTGGATTTAAATTAACTCTTGTTGTTAGCTAATCCATGATGTATGTTTAGATCTTGATAATAGTTGTGTTAGTAATGCAGTCATGGAACCTTAGAGGACTTAGTTTAGTTTATATGTTATGTTAAGTTATACATATCTATGTTATTTCTTTAAAATAAAAATAATTGTTCCATTATTGTAGCTTAGATGTGTTGTCCTCTAGGGTTCCATGATGGGGCATTTCATTGAAAGATGGAAGAAGTAGGGTTATTTTGCAGCCAAATACCTTCACCTTATTTGCATAAATGTCATGTAAAATTACTTAGTTGTAAATGCATGAAGATTTACCTTTTATTCACAGATTAATGGTGTTTGAATTCGTCTTTTTTTGCACTTATCTCTCCTTTTGGATGAATATGCGAAGACAGATATCAACAATAGAATACCTTGATCTATTTATCCATGTTTGTATATTTGTTTTTATGATTATTACCTTTGTGTTTCTATATTTCTTTCTTTAAATTTTTGCTATTGTAACTCACAGTACAGAGGGATTTCACGCAACAATTTTTTATTTTTTTTTATTTGAAATGAAAACAAATGGGTCTTGTGTGTCTGTCGTGCCCTTGGTGGGGTCTTGTTGTGCCATTTCTCTAGGGCCCTAACCCCCCCTGAGAGGGTAGTTGAGGGTTTCCATGGGAGTCTTTGAACCCCTATGTGGGTCTTGGCCCACAAGGAGCCATAGCCCCTTGGAGCCTTGCTCCCAAAAGGGGTGCAGGTGGCAAGATTTTTCTTGTCTGTTGCCCCCATAAATGTTCTATTTTTTAAAAAGAAAATTTTAAATATTATTTATTATAATTTTAAAATAAAACACTCATTGTTTATGTGTTTATATATATATATATATATATATATATATATATATATATATATATATATATATATATATATAATTTTTATTTTAATATATATTCAGTATATTAATGTCACAATATGTGTAAAAGAAAAGATGAAAATGCTTTTAAAAGAAATCTTATGTAAACATATACTCTTATATATATGTTAAATTATTTCACATTTATATTTGTAGGTATGCAAATTATTTGTTTATTTATTTTTGATATATGACTAAATAAAACCTTCCTTATATATACATATCTAAAAGGGAAAAACCAATTTAGATTGATAGTATATTATGAACCCATTTCTTTCATGGTACTAATTTGAATCTATTCATATTCTCTCTTTTTTGTGACCAATTTTACTTAATGAATATCTTGTATTTTATTCTATTACATTCATTCTTATCTCATCAACCATAGTAGCTTACAAAAATTTATTTAATATTCTTATTATAGGAAATAAATTTTCTACAGCAAATTTAAGAATATAAAAATTTCTTGCCTTCTACAAATATACTCAAAGAGTTTATAGTCCCAATACCCTCTACACAACAAATAGTAAAGGATTAAAAGAGAATCTTATTAAGAATTTATTTCACCCATTATATCACTATCAACACAAGAAGCCCACTCTTATTTTATCAAAAAGAAACTAAAATCTCTTACATTTTTCTTTTTATTTCTTGCATAATAGTATGAGCATATTAGAACTTTTCTCATCATTAAGATTACATGAAGATTCTATACCAAAGGTAGCCTGATAAAAATCCTTTAAGGAATGGGGTAAGATCATTTCAGTGGGAGGAAATTCTCTCTACCCAACACTTTTGGCATCATTAAGCCATTCATGGCTCTATCCAACCCTCGAGCAGGGAGAAAACACCAAAACCCATGAATCAAAAATATAACAGTCCAACCCCCAACAACAAAGAAAAATCCAAAACAAGTTTACATAAAACCCCATTCTAAAATTTTGCAAAGACCCACTAAATATTGGATCACCCACAACTCTCTAAACTACCCATTTCACAAAAAAAAAAAATATATACACATTTCCAGCAAGAGCTTCAAACAAGATAAGGAAGTCACAACCAGAATTTCAACAAGTTAAAGAAATCATAACTATTTATCCATGTCATAATAGTGTCAAAGGACTTAGCTTTCCTTCTTGCTAATTCCATTTTTTGATTTCTTCATCTTCTTCTTCCTTCCAAACCCTCTCCTCAAGCTCTCTCTTCTCCAGCCAAAGAAAAAGAGAATTTTTTTTAGCTCTCCCAACCCTTTTTTTCCAACAATGAATAAAGTAAGATAAAGTAAACAAAACCCTAAACTCCAATTTCGTCACAATCATAAAAGGAGGATAAAAGGGTTCAACACTCATATTTTAGATAATTTATGGCCTCCAAAAAATGCCTAACCCTTAGGTGTATGCTTAAGGCCTTTAAAAACACTAATATAAGGAAAAGTCTAATATTATAAGACACTTTTAACCCACTTGGAACATCCTCCTATTTAACAAAGGATTAATGAACTCCTATTTCTAACACATGATTTTCCAAAGAAAAATGTCAAATAAAATAAAATAACAATAACCCCAAAATCTTGAAAGACAACTTAAAATATAAAAGCTTTCATGTTAACTCTTCTCTTAAAACAACAAGCAAAACATACAACTTCAACAAGTGGAGTATTTTAGTAGGGTTTTGATGTCTCTCCTTTCTCCCCATTGGCACTAATTCTTGTACAATCACAATATATTATATATTGTGATTGTACAAGAAATAAGTGCCAATGGGGAGAAAGGAGAGACATCAAAATATATTGTGATTGTACAAGAAATAAGTGCCAATGGGGAGAAAGGAGAGACATCAAAACCCTACTAAAATACTTCAATATGCAAATTGGAGATATATATATATCCAATATGCATATAGTTAAGCATCATCAAAAATCACACAATTTTCACTAATCTCACTAAGATCACTTTCTTAATTTAATTGATAAAAATAAATTCATATAATCAATTCAAACTCACCATCAAGGAAACTAATGTCATAACCATTGGTTTAACCTTTCCTAATTTTATCTTCAACAATTTTATTATTATCAAGAAGTAATATATATATATATATATATAATGCATAATGCATATAACTTAACACCTATACTTACTTGAAGTTGATCTCTGATTTAATTAATGCTACCTTTATTCACATCCACATATAACTGGTGGAAATTTTTCTTCAATTGTTATGAAAACTCTTAAGACCTTCAATACCTAGCATAAGTAATATATTCATCAAGGACATTTAACTCATTAGTATATATTTATTGAACTAAAATTTAATACCACATTAGTCCTTATCTTTTAAGTTCAACTAATTTCATTCATTATATTTTGTTTCTTGAAAATGACCCATTCACAAGGGATCACCCACAATCTTAAACTAGGTCAAACAATCACAATTATATACTTCCACATTAATAATTAAATAGTCTATGCCAGTTATTTATTCCAAGTTTAAATAATCCATAGTCCTTAGTATTACTCATAACATACATTAGCATCATTAAAATGTTGGAAGTATAAGGTGTTGTCATTGATTTCAACTGGTCGGTGTTGTCATTGATGTCAACTATGTGTAGAGGAAGTTGGTTATTGACTGTATATGTCGAGGATATTAAGAAAATTATAATAAACAAGGTTTGATGTTTGTGCATGTATAGTTGAGATGTTGAAGAAGTGTTGTGAGTACATGGGCCTATCTTTATGTTGCTATGTTTGGAAGTGTGTTGGAATGAAGTAATGAGCTGGAATGATGGTTCTGGTACTTGGTTTCCAAGTGATTTTGAGAATTTTTTATAAATAAAGAAAACAGTGTCTTGCAAGTATTCAATGTATGCTCCGGGATGTGCTCCACTTTTATTCTATGTTGATTCTATGATTGTGTGGATCTAAGGTATTGTTCATGGTTGTTAGTAGTTGCTATATCCAGAATTTGGGTTTTTGAATCATTGTACAGCGCAAGATATTTTCACCAGTGTGTGAACCAGTTGTTCAGTGATGTTCTTTGTTGTCTAGGAGAAATGTATTTGCTCTGCATTTCTCTACTATTTGGATTCAGGTTGTGCAGATTTGAGAAGTTGCTAATAATGCTTTTATCTTTTTGTGTTCAAAGGTTTACTTGATTTGGTGCAGTACAGTGTAATTTTCATTTATCAATATGCAAACAAGGGTTATTTGTTGTCCTAAATTGAAGTAGTTGTTCATGCGAAGCTTGGTTGAAGTGACTGATAAATCTTAAGTAATTCATGGATTATTCTGGATTGATTTCAAGTGAATTATGCTATCTGAAACTTTTGGCTTGATCTAAGGAAACGTGTACTTAATGTCTATGGTGTTTTTCATGGGTATTGGCTAACCTTGTGTTTAACACTACATTTGATACTTGAAGAAGCATGTTGAAGTGTGTTGGGATCTATTTGGGTCCTAATTAAGGACTTATGTAGGTCGTCTTTCATTCATATCCACTGTAGGAATGTTTGGGTGCCAACCTATTCCAAATTTCAATGTATAATGACTAGTGGTCGACATTGAAGAAAGTTTTTGAAGAAGAGGTTGATATAAATATGTATGGTGTTGATGCAAAAGTGTGGACGAAAGAGTAAGAAGCAAGATAGATGTGAGATTGTTGCAAGTGAAGTGTAATGAGATGCGAGTTTGAGCTGAGTAGTGTGAATTTCATGTTAGGGTTCTAAAGGTAGTGAGATGAAGGCATCTGGCATCTTTCATGTGAGACTATGAAAGTGTGTGAGCAATTGTGTAGACTCTTTGTTGCATTGGGAAGTGTTCCTCTATGTAAAATTTTTCTTCTATCTTCTTGTATTCTTTTTATGGCTGTGAGCCCTAGCTGTGAGCCTTTTTGGACAGTGTGTCCTATTCTAGCAGTAAGCCTCTATATTTAGTTTTGGAATTCTTTATATTGTGAGCTAATCCTCACCATGGTTTTTCCCTCATTGGGTTTTCCATGTAAATCTAGTGTTCTTGTGTGTATGGTGTTGTGATTTCAATTTCTATTATCTACACTTCGTGTTTAATAAAACTAACATAATAAGGGTTTAATGAATGCTTGTGAATCTAATTATTGTTAAGGGTTTTGAAGGTATAAATTGCTACAACTGATTCACCCCCCTCTCATTTGTCTTGCTCATTTCAAAAATTGGTATCAGTGATGATCCTTGGAAGAAGAGCTTAACCGCTTAACGTAGATCCGGGATGGCGAGCAAGATTACTTTGGATTGCCCTAAATTCGATGGCACAGATTATGCATTCTAGAAAACACATATGGAAGGCTATTTTTCATCACATGGATTTGAAGTTGAAAAATCATATAAGACTGCATATATTCCACCTCAAAATGGTCCAAGTACAAGTGCAGAGATCAAGGCACATGAGGCAAATGCTAAGGAAATATTTTTTATTATAAATGGTCTTTCAAAAACTGAATTAGTTAAAGTTATGAGTTTGAAGACTACTAAAGAAGTTTGGGATAAGCTTGAAAGAATCTATGAAGGAGATGAGAAAGTTAAACAAAAAAGGTTGCAGATCTTGAAGGAAAATTTTGACGGTCTACAAATGTCTAAAGATGAAACAATTGCAATGTACATGCAGAAAATTGATGATTTGGTAAGTGGAATGAGAGTTCTTGGTGCACAAGTCAAAGAATCTAAAGTGGTAAAGAAATTTCTTAGATATCTTCCTGATTGTTATAGTGAAAAAATTTCTGCTATTAAGGAAGTTGTAAATCTTAATAATTATTCTAGATATCAGATGATTGGTACACTAACTTCTTTTGAGATGAGGAAAAAGGGATTGAAAAATAACACAAATGTAGAAGTTGCCTTTAAAGCCAACACATCATAAAATATTGAAGAACCATATAAGGAAGATCTAGATGAAGTGGAAGCTAACTTTGTGAGAAGAATGAAGAAGGGAATCGGTAAGTAGAAGGGTAAATTACCTTTTAAATGTTTTAGCTATGGTGATATAGGTCATTATGCTTTTAGATGTCCAAAAAGAGTTGAAAGAAGTATGCATGGAGAAGGCAAGGAAAATAAAGGAAAGATGATCAAAAGAGCATATTATGCCAATGAAGATAATGGCATTTCTGATGATGAGTCTGATTATGGAGATTTTATGATAAAGAATGCTTGTTCTTGGCATTAAAAGATGAATCTACTCCTAAAATATGTGTGAAGGAATGTGCTCCGGAGAAAGTTGAAGGTACTTTGGTATCTACTTTTCATGCTAAACAAGAGAAGAACTACTGAGTTGTTGATAGTGGCTACTCAATTCACATGACCGGTGACAAAAGTAAGTTTTTTTAACTTGAAAAATATGATGGAGGCTTAGTTAAGTTTGGAGATGATTTTGGTGCTAAGATATGTGGGATAGGTTCAATCAGTTTTGATGGCAAGCATAATATTGATAACGTCTACTATGTTAAGGGTTTGAGACATAATCTCTTGAGTGCTGGATAAATGTGTAGTAAGGGAAATAATCTTGTGTTCAAGGATGAAAAATGTGAAATCAAAAAAGGGTCCAAAACTATGATTGTTGTTGGGAAGAGGATTGAAGGAAACATCTATCAACTTAAAGGTATTGATGGACATTGCTTTATGTCTCAGATTAATGATAGTTGGATATGGCACCGGAGGATGTGTCATATAAATTTTGACAACATGGTGAGAATCAGTGTAGTACAAGCTATGAGATATTTACCAAGAATCACAAAGTCAGTTAATGTTGTCTAGAATTGTCAGTTTGGAAAGCATGCTAGAAACTCTTTTAGAACAAAGGAACAATCTACTACCGGACTGCTAGAATTGATTCATACAAATCTTTGTGGTCCTACAAGGGTGAGAATTCTACAAGGTGATAGTTATTTTATTCTTTTGATTGATGATTATTCTAGAATGACATGGGTTACTTTTCTTAGAGAGAAATTTGATGCATTAGACAAATTCAAGACATTCAAAGCTATGGTTGAAAATAAAATGGATTTGAAAATAAAATGTTTGAGGTCTAACAGAGGTGGTGAATTCACCTCCAATGAGTTTAATATGTTTTGTGAAGTTCATGGAATAAGAAGACAATTTTTTTCCCCTAGAACTCCTTAATAGATTAAAGTTGTTGAAAGCAAGAACATGACAATTCAAGAAGCTACTAGAACAATGATAATAGAGGCAGGTCTACCAAAAGTCTACTGGAGAGAAGCAATTCACAACTGCTTTTTATGTTCTCAACCAAGTTCAAGAAAAAGCTAACAGCACTAAGACTCCCTATGAGCTATGGTATGGAAAGATTCCTATTGTTAAGTATTTCAAGGTATTTGGAAACAAATGTTATATCAGGAGAGATGAAGAAAATCTAGGAAAGTTTGATGCAAGATGTGATGAGGGTATCTTCCTTGGATACTCTACAAGAAGCAAAGCTTATAAATGTTACAATAAAAGGTTGAGAAAGGTTGTAGAAAGCACAAATGTCAAGGTTGATGAAGTGTTGGAGAATTCAATTGAAGTTGATGGATATCTATTAGAAGAACCTAATTGCAAAGAAGAAGAAGAAAAGGTTGAGGAACAAGAAATGCAAAATGAAAAGGAAGAAGCTTCGAAAAAATCTCCTAAAACCCAAGTATGTGCAAAAGAATCATTTTGAAGATCAAATCATTGGAGACAAGAGGAAAGGTGTATTGACAAGAAGAAAAACTGCTAAAGTTGAGGTAAATTACTATTTACTTTCTAAAGTTGAACCCAAGACTATGAGTGAGGCATGTAAGGATGAAAATTGGATGAAAGCTATGGAAGAATAACTTATGCAAATTGAGAAAAATAAAACTTGGGAATTGGTTCCTAGACTAGCAAACAAGAACATAATTGGAAGCAAGTGGGTTTTCAAAAACAAATTGAATGAAAGTGGAGAAGTGGTAAGAAACAAGGCAAGGCTTGTGTGTAAGGGTTACTCATAAGTGGAAAGTATATACTTTCATAATATATTTTCTCTAGTGGATATAATGGAAGCTATCATAATGTTTTTTGCATTTATAGCACATAAAGGTTTCAAGGTTTATAAGATGGATGTGAAGTCTGCTTTCCTGAATGGAGAGTTGGAAGAAGAAGTTTATATGGAACAACCAAAGGGATTCTAGTTATCAAATCAACTGGATATTGTCTGTAGATTGAAAAAGGCTCTATATGGATTGAAGCAAGCTCCCAAATATTGGTATGCAAGGTTGGATATATATTTGATTCAACAAGGTTTCAGCAAAGGTAATGCAGATAGCAATCTCTATTTCAAAATTAAAGATGACAAGATCTTGATAGTAGTTGTGTATGTGGATGATATTATCTTTGGAGGAAATGAAACTATGTGTAAGATGTTTACTAAAGAAATGCAAAAAGAGTTTGAGATGTCTATGTTTGGTGAGATGAATTTCTTCCTTGGACTACAAATCAATCAAGCAAACAAAGGGATTTTCATTTCACAATCTACGTATGCAAGAGAAATGTTGAATAAGTTTGGGATGGATGGTTTGAAACTGGTATGCACTCCTATGGTAACTGGATACAAATTGATTAAGGATGATGATTCACCTAAGGCTGATCAGAGCAATTACAGACCCATGATTGGTGGACTGTTGTATCTAACTACTAATAGATCAAATATCATGCATGTAGTTTGTTTTGTGGCTAGATTTCAAGAGGATCCTAAAGAAACACATGTTGCAGCTATCAAGAGGATATTCAAATATTTAAAAGGAACTCTGGATCTTGTCTTATGGTATCCTAGGGATACTGACTTTACACTAAGTTCTTATACAGATGTAGATTGGGTAGGATGTACCAATGATAGAAAAAGTACAAGTGGTGGTGCATTCTTTCTTAAATGCAGGTTGGTGTCATGGTTAAGTAAAAAGCAAGATTCATTTTCCTTATCCACTACAGAGGCTAAGTATATTGCCACAGCATCTTGTTGCACACAATTTTTGTGGATGAGATGGACATTGAAGGATATCAAAGTTATGTATGATCATCCCATCTCTATTTTCTATGATAATACAAGTGCAATTATTATTTCAAAGAACCCTATGATGCACTCAAGGACAAAGCATATATCAATCAAATATCACTTTTTGAGAGAGAAAGTTATGGAGAATGAAGTAAAGCTTGAGTATGTACCTACAAAGGATCATATTGCTGACATATTTACTAAGGATCTTCATAAAGATACTTTTGAGTATCTCCGGGAGAAGTTGGGGGTTATTCCCCCTCCTTTCTTGAACTAGATGCATATGAAGGTGCATCATTCCAATGGATCCATGGATCTATCTTCTTTCTAGACTGATGTTTGGTGGCTACCTCTCAGGGGGAGTAGGTAGTGTCATGTGTTGTCATTGTGCAAATGATTAGGTGTACTCCTAAGGGGGAGTATTTTGTGCTGGTATAGATCTTGGTTCAATGTCAAAAGGATAAAAAAATGCAAAACATCTTTTTCCTTTTCCATTGATGGCAAAGGGGGAGAAAAGTATCATGTGAAAAAGCTTATTCATTCAGAAAAGTTTCAGAAAAGTTGTTCAGAACTATTGTGTTGTCTTTGATGGTTTTTCACATCATGTGTTGCCATCAATGACAAAGGGGGATATTTTTGGAAGTATAAGGTGTTGTCATTGATTTCAACTAGTTTGTGTTTTCATTTATGTCAACTATGTGTAAAGGAAGTTGGTTATTGAATGTATATGTCGAGGATATTGAGAAAATTGTAATAAAGAAGGTTTGTTGTTTGTGCATGTGCAGTTGAGATGTTGAAGAAGTGTTGTGAGTACATGGAGCTATCTTTATGTAGCTATGTATGGAAGTGTGTTGGAATGAAGCAGTGAGCTGGAATGATGGTTCTGGTACTTGGTTTCCAAGTGCTTTTGAGAAAATTTGATAAATAAAGAAAATAATGTCTTGTAGGTATTTAGTGTATGCTTTGGGATGTTCTTCGCTTTTCTTCTATGTTGATTCTATGCTTGTGCAGATCTGAGGTATTGTTCATGGTTGTTGTTAGTTGCTATATCCAAAATTTGGGTTTCTAAATCATTGTACAGTGTGAGATATTTTCACCAGTGTGTGAACCAGTTGTTCAATGATGTCTCTATTGTCTAGGAGAAATGTATTTGCTCCACATTTTTCCACTATTTGGATTCAGGCTATGCGGATTTGAGAAGTTGCTAATAATTCTCTTTATCTTTTTGTGTTCAAAGGTTTACTTGATTTGGTGCAATACAGTGAAAGTTTCATTTATCAGTATGCAAACAAGGGTTATTTGTTGTCCTAAATTGAATTAGTTGTTGATGTGAAGCTTGGTTGAAGTGATTGATGAATCTTAAGTAATTCATGGATTTTTTTGGATTGATTTCAAGTGAATTATGTTGTCTAGAACTTTTGGCTTGATCTAAGGAAGCGTTTACTTAATGTCTATGGTGTTTTGCACAGGGATTGGCCGACCTTGTGTTTAACACTACATGTGAGACTTGAAGAAGCATGTTGAAGTGTTTTGGGATCTATTTGGGTCCTAATTAAGAACTTATGTAGGTTTCCTTTCGTTCCTATCCACCACGGGAATGTTTGGGTGCTGACTTATTTCAAATTTGAATGTATAATAGCTAGTGGCCGACACTAGAGAAATTTTTTGAAGAAGAGATTGATATAAATATGTATGGTGTTGATGCAAAAGTATGGACGAAAGAGTAAGAAGCAAGATAGATGTGAGATTATTGCAAGTGAATTGTAATGAGATGTGATTTTGAGTAGAGCAGTGCAAATTTCATGTTAGGCTTCCAAAGGCAGTGAGCTGAAGGCATCCGACATCTTTCATGTGAGACTGTGAAAGTGTGTGAGCAATTGTGGTGGACTCTTTGTTGCATTGGGAAGTGTTTCTTTGTGTAACATTCTTTTTCTATATTCTTGTATTCTTTTTGTGGTAGTGATCCCTAGCTATGAGCCTTTTTGGACAGTGTGTCCTATTCTAGCAGTGAGCCTCTGTATTCAATTTTGGAATTCTTTATATTGTGAGCTAATCCTCACTGTGGTTTTTCCCTCATTGGGTTTTTCATGTAAATCTAGTGTTCTTATGTGTATGGTGTTTTGATTTCAATTTATGTTATTTGCATTTCATGTTCAAGAAAACTATCAAAATAAGGGTTTAATGAATGCTTGTGAATCTAATTACTGTTGAGGGTTTTAAAGGTATAAATTGTTGCAATTGATTCACCCTCCCTCTCATTTGTCTTGCTCATTTCAACATAAAATTCAAAACATGTAATAAAGTGAAAGAACTAATAATCTCCTAGATAGTCAATCCATAAGAGGATTATGCAAATTTTTCTTAACAAAAATAACCATGTTTGCTACATAAGTTCAAGGAGAGAGGAATTAATCCATATGATTCACCAATATGGTTGATAACACCAACATATTAATGAAATTGCATCATGCATATACTTTATTTAACCCATAATGGAACATATGCCAAGGAATACCATAATACTAATAGTCACACTAGGTTGGCCTTACCAATTAGTTAGTTCATCGTGATCCAAATTACATATCTAATCAAATTGGTCATACTTAGAGATTTCTAAAGTTGTATGGTTGATTGGTTATGTAGGACACACCACTAGAAACTAATATGACATACTTCTGGGTTCCTTAGTCTATACTCTTCCTGAAGGGTAGGGTCACTTCCAGTTGGAAGGTGTGTGAGGGACCACTGGTCTGTGGTTGGAGGTAAAGCACTCGGGTGATGCTCTCCTTCTTGTAGATGACAACACCAATGCTTTTTCTACAAAAGCATTTTCTAGATATAGAAGACTTGACCTTGTATCATTATTGTATTATGCAAACATGTACACTTGAGAGTATTTCATGTATGAATTGTGATTAAAAAGTTTAAATCTTATTTTGCATGTTGAAATTAATATAGTTCAATTTCTAAAGTTGTATTATACATGCATTTTATGATTGTGTGCAATAAATGATGTATGAAAAAGAAAAAAAATTACTATCATATTTTTAAGCATATGCTTGTATTTACTTCTATGGTAAAAACCGAAGATGAATGAGTATGTTACATATGGTATCAGAGCTACCGGGTTCAACACATGGACCTCTAATCTCATTTCAAAAAAAATCTCAAACATTAACATTTAGCTAATGTTTGAAAATGTTCTTGTGTTAGAATGGTAGGAAGAACTAGGAAAACTACAACAAAGTCAATACCCAAAAAATTGCCTAGCTTAGTGGCTAAAAAGGAGTCATTTCCAGAGGTAAAACTCCTAGAGAATATTAACTACACTAGGGGTGCATGGATTGCTAAATCCGAAACTCTTGTTGACGTGCTTAAGTTTTTAAGGATAGAAAAGAAGCAACGTGATAAAGCAGCAAAGAAGAACATTGTACCTGTCCCTTCTATCAAACCAGTTAAACCGTCTACACACAGGGATATTCCTTTTGGATGTGATTTTGACACACCAAAGATAGGAAAAGAGGTGATGGAGGAGTGCCTACATGTACACCCACCCTCCAAGTTTCTCCTAGTTGACTTTGAGGGTGAGGAAGAACTCGAGGAGATACCATTATCCGATAGCAACCTATAGTCACATATGGTCAAATAGTTTTGTATTAAATAAGGATGTGTTATACTTGGTGGATGAATAAAAAGATGGATTTAGGGTTAAGATATTTGAGCTTAACGTGGGATCGGTTTGTAATCATTTTTAGGAAAAGGTGGTTACCACAACTTTTATTTAACTGGAAGCTTATTGATTTTCAGAATCTACGATAAGGAGACTTGTATGTAGTAGAGTACTGGGAAAGGTTTACACATCTCTTGAAGTACATACCCCATTACCAAAAGGATGAAATATTTAGGATAAGAAAATTCATCATGGGGATGAATGACCAAATTAGAGGAGAATTTGATGTTCATGGTCCTACAACAATGGATCAAGTTTTTAAGAAAGCAATAAAGCAGGAGAAGAAGTTGGAGTCTATTTCTGCTTATTGAGAGAAGATCCATAAGAAGTTTAATTGGTTGCAATATTCTCAATATTTTAATAAGAGGAATGATAAGAAGGAATCTAAGAAGAAAAATGATAAGGGTTTTTGGAATAATCAAAATGATTCCAAGAATGAGAAGAACAACAATAACTCCAAAAGGAATGGAGATAATTTGGGAAAACCATTTGAAAGATGAGGACCTCCTGGAGGATGTTTCTCATGTGGAGGAGACCATTATGTGAATCAATACTCGAATAAGTCTCAAGGAGCTCAACAACATGGAAATCCATTGTCCTCCTAGTAAGAAGCATTTCAACAAAGGATCCATGCAGCATTGGATAATCAAAAAGCAGAGTACCAGATTACTCCTATTGAATCAATAGGTACATTATTTGGTGTTCCTATTTTAATTTTAATTGATACTGGTGCAACTGAAAGTTTTATTGCACCAAGAGTATTAGATAAATTTCCTAGAAGAGTTGGATATACGAAAAAACCCCGGTCAATAGAATATGCTAATGAGATAAAAGCTCAGGTAGAGCAATGCCTGTTTGAAGCCAAGGTTGATCTTCTAAGTTTTTCAACCAAGGTGAACCTGTATGTAGCACCTTTAGGTTCCTATGATGTTGTCTTAGGAATAAATTAGTTATGGAGACATAGGGCTAAGATTGATTGTTTTGCAAAAATAGTAGAGTTTCTAGATGACCTAGAAGGAATAAATTTTTCTTGTAAGGAACTCCAAGAGAAGTCAAGTTAAGGTAGATATTTGTCGTGAAACTAAAGAGGGCCAAGAAAAAAGGATGTCAACTCTTC
>VDFB02258027.1:0-62833 GCA_007258455.2 Sequoia sempervirens | reverse complement strand
AGCTTAGTGGTAGAGCACTCCAGCGGCAATGAGAGGTTCTAGGTTCAAATCCTAGCTGGTCCATGAATGCAAAATTCAACATGGTATCAGAGCCAAACTAGGCTAGGAGCCCCAGGCGCAGCAAATGTCGCTTATGGGGGGGTGTTGGAAAAAAGCCACACCTGAACTGAAGATGGACTGGCCACAAAGTGGGCCGGTAGCTCAGTGGTAGAGCACTCCAGCGGCAATGAGACGTCCTAGGTTCAAATCCTAGCTGGTCTACGAATGCAAAATTCAACAAGTTTGACCAAGCTCACATTTTAGTAGGCAGAAATAAATAAATAAAGTGTCCTATAAGGGATGTGGAGGCATAAGGCAAATTAATCAGCACAAAAACGTATGTAGGTTATATGCACATGGGAGCCCAAACCCAACCGCAGTCAATAAAGGTGATCGCCTTTCTCATGTGGAAGACAAAAAGGTCAGTGCACCTATTCTATTAGAATTTTGTGTATGCATTGGATTAATCATGATGAGTATTTTACTATTTTAAAATAAATAAAAGATCAGTCGGGTAGCATATAAACTTAGTGAAACTGTCAGAAAATTTTAAAAGGAATATTTCGTGGTATTAGAGCCGACTTCATGTCAGCTGAGGGAAATATTTTTTAGAACTTTCAGAGCATGCAAGGAAGTGAAATATTATCAGAGGGAAAGGAGAAGGGATCTAAATCAACTGAAAACTATATTGCAAAATAGTAGGGCACAAAAATTCCCAAGAAAGACAAGGAAGTGATAGGTCAAGTTAATTGGAATGCAGATGATGCTCGGTTCAAGAGGCTTGTTCAGGGGTACGAATGGTTAGCTGATACAATGGCACATTTGGTCTCCACTATGCAAAATAACAACATATAGAGGACACACAATGGTGAACACTGAAGACAACTTGTCAGGGGCAAACATTCACCAAAATTCCCAGAGGTCAATTGTTGGTCCAATTGTTAGGCCTTTCCAACCTAACTTCATCTATAGGGAAGAAGTAATGATTAAGCCAGAGATCCAAACATCTATAATAGATGGCATAGTGGCCAGTCATGAGAAATATAGACCTCTACAAGTCTAGATTAAGGAGGCAATATCACTCACTAATTTTATGAGCTTGAAAAAATAAAGGGGTGATCAAAGAGTTGAGGCAAGGCAACAAACAAACCCATGGGATCTCCAACAAACTTCGGGAAAATTGACACTACCTAAAATGGATCCAATAAATGTATTGCACACTCCTTGATACAATAATTGGTCACATTTTTATCACTAAGACCTATGATGGAGGATGAGGCCATCAAATTCACCACCCTTCATCTTGAGGGTGTAGCACATGAGTGGTGTGTGATGTCCCCTACCTTGATTTGCCCTAGAATTCACCTGATGATCACAAATTGCAAAAAATTAGGGTTAGGGTTTCACCTTATTAAATAAATATCCTTTTAGTGAAGTAATCTTGGATTGGGGTCCTACATTCACCACGAACACCATATGCAAATATGTATATATACTTGTTAGGGTTAGACAATTGTATTACATCCATAGATTATCAACAAAGCAAACATATTAGAATTGTGGGAGAAGGGGACATGATGGGTCCGCCCAAAGCCATATACCAAGCCTAAGAGGGTGCATAACACAACCCTCCCCCTTGGTGACTTGTATTTGCTTTCCCCATCAAGGCCATGATTCCCGGAAGACACTTTCCATCTTGGAGTTGGGCAGGGGTCATAAGTGGGCTCTATCGGCTCTTTGCCTAACTACCACTCCACCCCAGGCCTATCCTACCAGATGGGTTTCAGACAGTCAAGCACATCACCTACTCTATCACAAGAAATCAGTTATTAAATATTCTTATTATCATCTAGGCAATATGCATACATATGTAAATAATGACTGCAGAAAAAAATACACCTGAATATAGAGTATCTATGGTAAATAGCGATCTATTATAATGGACTGTGTTGATTCCTCTTATGTCAGGTCCGTATGCATGTTTAGCCTTTAGTCGATCTGTTGTGCCTTTGTGTATTATATTCACTGAAGTGTGTCTTGCTCAGATTCAATGTTCTCCTTGCATTCAAATTTCCTACTCTTATACTTCCCATCGTGAATGGACATGCCCCTTCATATCACGTATCCCTTTTAAAAGACGTGTCTTTTTCCTGGAGTAATCGCCACCTTCCTTAGGATAATTAATACCCTTAATATTATCCTTGCTTAATCGTGGTGTCTTTATTAATTTGTTGCTTGATGGTTATTCATCTTTTAATATTCATTCGATTATCCTCATGTTTGATGTGGGTTGACGTGTATGGGAGCGATCAAATTCCTCACAACTCAGCGATCTTAGTGTATTTTTGTGGGGGCATGGCAGTTCTCCCCTCCTAAATTTGCTTTCCCTCAAGCAATTTTAGATTTGGATGGTTGAAGATTTCTTCTCCTTCCCATGTAGTGTCTTCCTTGGGTAAGCCCTTCCATTTGATCAAAAATTCAGTAATAGTCTTATGCCTTAGTCACTTCTCTCTCATGTTGAAGACTACTTCAGGTACCAAGATTAGTTTTCCCTCGTCGTCAAGTGGGGGTAACTCTAAACATGGGCCGACTTGCTGTCCTAACACTTTCTCCAGTCTTGACACATGAAAGATGTTGTGAATATGGCTGTTCTCGGGCAACTCTAATTCGTAAGTGTTGTACCCAAAATAACTTTTTTGCTTCATTAAGGTATTTTGATAAAAATGGATAAAATCTTGTAAATTTGTCATCAAAAGTCAACAAAAGTCAAAGTCTCTAAGAATGGCAATTTGCTATTTTTAGAAATTTTTGGATGACAAACGAAGCATGAGGTTTTTTTGGGTTTTATGTCAAGAAGATACTTGCAAAATTTTGAAAATTTTGAAATTAGGGTTTCAAGCCCCTATTTTTAGAAAAACCCTAAAAATACAATCTTTCCAGAAATGACTCAAAATGATTTTGATAGGTTAATTCTTCGTCATGATCACACTGGTCAAGTCAAAATCATCAAAAAGTCAATCTTGCTCTGGTGGGTCTATTTCACTTTTTCAGGAGAAAACCTAGGACCTCTGAGGTCATCAATGGTAGATGGCTAGTACCAGGTATCAAGATCTAAGCTTCAAAGTTTCAAACGCTCCACAAAAGAATCTATGGCAAAAGATGCTCGTAAGATGCTCAACGACGAAGGGTAATTTCAAAAGTTGAAAAATGCAAAAAATAAACTAAATTTGGAAAAAGGACGCCTTGTCACAAGGGAGATGCCTTTGCAATTAACTCCATGGTCAACTTTTCAATGCCCGTGCACGTGAAATGATGAAAGCAATCACAATGGTGAACGTGGGTAATCATCTCAAGAATGACACAGTGAACGTGAATCATGAAGAGGTTGAAAATCACAAAAAATTGATAACACTGGAGCCAAAAGCGCCCTACTAGCCAGGGGCGCCCAAGAATTCAAGAGGTCAAATACAACTGTTAATTTTTGCAGTGTTGGGGGTCTTCTTCAAAACTTTGCTAACTTTCTGATGGATCGTCAAGCAAATTCAACAGATTCATAAAACACCGACGAACAAAGGCAAAGGCAGAAGATGTTGAAGGTCAAGAGTCATCAAGAATGGCAATCTATCAAGATAAAAGCACCCTTGTAGGCCAGGGGCGCCCAGAAAAGAAATCATTCAAAAGTCAATTTTTGGATTAGCTATTTCTAGATGATCTTCCCGGATTCAGCCCAACTCAACAACGAATCTGTTCGCCAGTCCATGAAACCTATCAAACGCAAGTAGTTGTTGATCAAACAATCACGTGAAATGAAGGATAAATTGATGAACAAAAGAGAAAAAGTGCCCCTGCTAGCCAAGGGCACACAACATTTTGGGCAATCAAATTAGGTTTTTAGCAACTATCTCCTCCTAGACATCTTCTCAAAATCCTTCCAGCTTCGCGATAAATACAACAACCAACTCACGGGACCTGTCAAATGCTCACAAATGAAGATCAAACGGGAAATGCTGAAAGTCAAATGCAGCTGAAAAACATGGAAAATTAGCTAAGTATAGAGCAAAAAGCACCCTTCTAGCAAAAGGCGCCCAACTTTTTGGAGCATCAGATGCAGCTTTCATGTTTTGCAACTCCCAGCAAGTCCTCAGTTTTGATCAATCTTCACGATGAGACCATCAACAAATTCACCGGACCATTCCAACATCCATCAACGAGGACAGAACTGGAGCATTTCGTCAAAGAGTCACAAACTGGAAATTGTGTCTTAGAAGCACAAAAGCGCCCCTACAAGCTAGGGGATTCTTCCAGCTTCGCGATGGATTCAACATCCAGTCCACGAGGATCATCAATCACCGACAGCTGCAGATCGAAGCACATAAGGTCAAAATTGTAGAAATTGAAAACCATCTGAAAATTGGTTAACACTAGCAAGAAAAAAGCACCTAATCTCAAAATGCCGCCCAAGAATTCAAGGCACCAGAAGTCATTTTCAAGGTTTGCAGCATCCAATAACATCTCTTCAGAGTTGATCCAGCTCCGCAGTGAATCTGTCAACCAAACCTCAGGATCAATCTGGCGTCCAGAATCAAGGGTCAAACGGAGGCAGTTTATCAAAGAAATTTTGAAAATCTTCAAAAAATCCTAACACTGGCAAGGTGGCATCCGAAATCAACTCCTAGTTACAGATTTTGAAGACTTTCTCTTCTCAAGACGTCCCAGAATTTGGGGAATGCTTCCAGTTAACTGCCAATCATGCCAGATAACTCTTCAATTAGGGTTTGGACACCCTAACTGATGCTTCCACCTCCAAATGATATTTATCAAGCTTCTAGGTGCCCTTTCTTATTATTTATGTGGGTTGACTTCAAACACCATACACAAAAGCTTTCTTCTCTATGGCATTTGAAGGATCAAACGGAGGAGGTTTTTAGCATTCTTCGTATTTTCAAGAACAGGTTGCACAGAAGGACGTCTTTCCAGAGTTCATATCTCTAGGCATCATTTTTCGAAGGTAGCAATTCATAATCTTTAGATTGTAGCGTTCTGGGTTCTCTTCTTTTTCAATCTTTTCCAAGATTCGAAGATTTTTTCCCACGATTTCATCTACTTTTTTTTAGGTTTTCTTGAATGCACAACAAAACTCCATTTTTTCACAGATCTAACTTTTTGGGTTCATTCAGCACTGAATTGGCCACAAAACCCACGTGCCAAATTTTTCCGAAAACATTGCCCCACTACGCCCATTTTTTAGGGTTTATGAAAAAATCATCTTTTTCAAAAACTAACATTTTGGGTCTACTCAGCATTTAGGCGCCTACAAGAACCATGTGTCAAAAAAATTCTGAGAAAAATTGCCTCGCTGCCTCTGCCTCTGAGGGGTTCTGGCATGTTCGTGAACAAGTCATTTTTTCGAAAACCTGACATTCTAGGTCCATTCAAAAAGATATTCTCAACAAAACCCACGTCTCAGAATTTTTCATAAAAAGTGCCTCTCAGGGAAGCTATTTTTAGCCGTTGCAAAAAAAGTTGTTCAAGCATAGTCGAGTGCATAGTCATTCTTCCAATTTTTTAGTATGCAGTTCTCTCAAGTCGAATTCAAGACCAAATCGGTCTTGATTCACAATTTCATGAAGATAGCTGACACCAATTTGCATCAATTGCATCTGGTGCTTGATTTGGACAAATTGACAGGCATAGACACTCAAAGTCCATGAATTCCATATGGTTTCATACCTCGTATATCTGATAGCCTTTCAAGGCCAGTTTAGATGGTTGAATACCGTTGGAACTCT
The DNA here is from genome assembly GCA_007258455.2 of Sequoia sempervirens. Classification (NCBI taxonomy): domain Eukaryota; kingdom Viridiplantae; phylum Streptophyta; class Pinopsida; order Cupressales; family Cupressaceae; genus Sequoia; species Sequoia sempervirens. The sequence goes on along the minus strand of VDFB02258027.1, from coordinate 57,005 downwards.
AGGTGTGCAACGAGTTCATGAGCATTTCTCACAGCTAGAGTGTTCATAGTCTAACTTCATGGTTTCATCATGCAATACTCTTCCATTAAGAACAATCAAGAAAAGCGTCAGAAGCATAAAGCTGCAGAAGAAACAGAGGTCATCACTCCAGTTACAGAGCCGCCAAAGTTACCAATCAATGAACTACCAGTTAAAGCGGGCAGATATTTCCAGGAATAGAACTCAAGTTGTTGACAGACAATGAACTGCCAGTTGAGGTGTATGACATTCCCCAAGGATAGAATTTAGATCAGGAGTTAAATTGACGCCTTTTCCAAGTTATGTGACTGTCCAATTTTCATGCATCTCTATCCTTGGAGATATTTCTTGTACAGTTGGAGTTAGTTTTAGTTTTAGAATCAGCTAACTGAGGTAGTCTTTCTAGTTAACTGTTAGTTACCTTTGTTTAGACATAGGAATAAATCTTGCTGATTGGCAAGAACTGATTGTTAACACGAGGAGATTTTAGGGTTCCCTACTCCTGTGTTTGTCTATAAATAAGAGCAACCTTGCTCATTGTATTTTAACCGTCATTACTATACAAAATTGTTGAGCCTTTGTGCCTTCAAGCTTTGCTAAAGTCAATATCTGTTCACTTTGTTCAGTGTATTTTGGTTGATTGTATGTCGTCTTCATACAATTTGTTGTCTCAAAATGTGTAATCATTGATCGAGTTTGAGGAAATAAATCAAAAGTACAATGAGTCTTTGATCCAAAGTCTCAAGATCTTTCAATATTGTCGTTTCTATAATCTTTATTTCAGCCTACACCTCGAAAGAGCAATAAGCCTTCAAGGGAATCTTGAGATCTAGTTTATCATTTGATGTTTTGTTTTTTATAATCTTTAAATTATCATCCTACACCTCGAAAGAGCAAAGAGCCTTCAAGGGAATCCTGAGATCTAGTTTATCGTTTGATGTTTTACTTTCATAGACTTTATTTCAGCGTACATCTGAAAGAGCAATGAGCCTTTAGATGCGTTCTGAGAACAAGTTTTTCTAAGTTAGCCAAAATTATTCCCCGTTTACCTATAAATCCTCTTGCTCTGAATTTACTCGAGGAGATAGAAGCGTTATAAGTTTAGGCCTAGTTGTAGTTGAGATTACGAAACCAAAGAAAACCTCAGCTGCAACACAAAGAGTTTTATAACCTTGTGCTCTCAACTGAGATTAAAATATAGGAATTTAGTTTACATTTCTTTTTACGTATAAACAGCAAAAGAGGGAGCTTCCCCTCCTAACTTGAAGAGCAGTCTAACTGTGCATAGCTGTTTGTTTCCAATACGCACACCAGAAGTGCGAATTGAAACGCCAACAGTAAGCTACTTCACCAATCTTCCTTAAGATCTTATAAGGCCCATAAAACCGGGGCTTTAGTTTTTCTACCCCTCTTATCTTGATGGATGTGTTTATATGGTTGTAGCCATAAGAACACTAACTCTCCAACTTCAAATGTCTTCTCAGTGCGGTTTCGATCGGCATAGATCTTTTGTTGATTATGTGCTTGATGCAAATTGTCCTTGAGGGTGTTCATAATGTCCATACAATTTTGCACAAAATCCCTTGCCCCTGGTACTCGGCTTTCTTTTGAGGTCAAACTTCCAAAGGAGGTTGGTTCATAACCATACAATACCTTGAATGAACTCATCTTGATTGATATGTGATTAGTAGTGTTGTAGCAATATTCAGCAAGATGCAACCATTTTACCCATGCGTTCTGTTGGCCAGTGTTGTAATTCCTCAGATATCCCTCTAACCACTCGTTGACGATTTTCGTTTGTCCATTCGTTTTAGGGTGGTAACCTGTACTAGGTGTAAGATCGGTCCCGGCTAATCGGAAGAGCTCTTGCCAAAATTGGCTAAGGAATTGATTGTCTCGGTCACTAATTATGTTCCTTGGTAGACCATATAATCTGAAGATCTCGTTGAAAAATACTTCCACTATTTAGGGAGCCCGATATTCAGTGGATATTGCGAAGAAGTGGGCATACTTGGTGAGTCAATCCACTACTACATAAATGCAATCCTTCCCTTAAAATTTAGGCAATCCTATTATAAAGTCCATTGATATGCTTTCCCATTTTTTATTGGGAATTGGCAAAGGTTGTAGAAGCCTTGTTGGATGGCTTTGCTCAATTTTGTTTCTTTGATAGGTCATACATTCTTTAGAACATCCTTCTTGAGGCCTTTCCAAGAATATCTCTCCTGTACCTGTTTGTAAGTTTTATAGTATGGTGACCTGCTAAGGGATTGTCGTGGTACTCTTTAAGGATTTTTCCCTTCATCTTTGAGTTGGGTACGAGGAATATCTTGTTTTTTATATAGGATAAGCTCGTCTACTACTTTGTACTCTTCATTGGGTAAGTTCCCTTCAAGGATACTATTAGCCTGGGGGTCTTTGACATATTCTGCGATGATCTCATTCTTCCAAGCTCGGTTTCGATCGGCATAGATCTTTTGTTGATTTTGTGCTTGATACAAATTGTCCTTGAGGGTGTTCATAATGTCCATACTATGTTGCACAAAATCCCTTGCCCCTAATACTCGGCTTTCTTGTGAGATCAAACTTCAGAAGGAGGTTGGTTCGTAACCATACAATACCTTGAATGAACTCATCTTGATTGATATGTGATTAGTAGTGTTGTAGCAATATTCACCAAGATGCAACCATTTTACCCATGCGTTTTGTTGGCCGGTGTCGTAATTCCTCAAATATCCCTCCAACCACTTCTTAACGATTTCCGTTTGTCCATTCATTTGAGGGTGGTCACTTGTACTAGGTGTAAGATCAGTCCCGGCTAATTGAAGGATCTCTTGCCAAAATTGGCCAAGGAATCGACTGTCTCAGTCACTTATTATGTTCCTTGGTAGACCATGTAATCTAAAGATCTCATTGAAAAATACTTCCACTATTTGGGGAGCCCGATATTTAGTGGATATTGCGAAGAAGTGGGCGTACTTCATGAGTGGATCCACTACTACATAAATACAATCCTTCCCTTGAACTTTAGGCAATCCTATTATAAAGTCCATTGATATGTTTTCCCATTTTTTATTAGGAATTGGAAAAGGTTGTAGAAGCCCTGCTAGATGGCTTTGCTCAATTTTGTTTCTTTGACAGATCATACATTCTTGTACATGCATTAGAACATCCTTCTTGAGGCCTTTCCAAGAATATCTCTCCCTTACCTGTTTGTAAGTTTTATAGTACCCTTGGTGGCCTACTAAGGGATTGTCGTGGTACTCTTTAAGGATTTTTCCCTTCATCTTTGAGTTGGGTACGAGGAATATCTTGTTTTTATATAGGATAAGCTCGTCTACTACTTTGTTGATAGGGAGGTTGGATGAAACAATCATTGTTTCATGCTCTGGGTCTTGTTTGGAAGACCTCTAGGGTGTTTCACTCCACCATTGAAACCTATAGGACCTCTTCATTTTTAGGGTCCCCTGATCTCTCCTTGCCAACCTAACTATCAACTTGAATCCTCCTACCAAGTCAAAACTTGGTTCACTCTTGAAACACTTGCTTTAGCCCTTAATCCACTCTAAAGGCTACAAAACCTCCAAATTTTGAATTTAGCTTTGCAGGGGTGTGGAGGTGCTTCTCACATCATCAATCCATCCTATTAAATGTATTAGGGGTCCACCTAGCTCCATTTTCAGGTCGCTTTCACCAAACCCTCTTTTAGACCTAAAAAGGCTACTAGCCCTAGGAGCCCCAATTAGGCCTCCTTCTCCGAGAAAATAGGTTTGTTCTCAAATATTTCCAAAGAACATCCCAATCTTTTCTTGGGATTCCTAGTTCATTTTCCCACCTCTCAAATATTTTTGAGGTCTTAGGTCTCAACTGTCCGTACAACACCTTAACTTGAAAATGGGCAGAATTAGGTCTTTTTTTTTAGCCCTTTCTTGGCTTCTTACAAACTGTTAAATTCTTCTCACATCAGTTGATTTGATGGAGCTTCCTTCTCCATGCTATATCTAGGTAAGACACTTACCTGCCCTCTCCACACTGTGACTTGTTAGGAAATGGACACCCCTGCAAATCAAGTGCTCTGCACTTTCTGTCTTCCCTAGCCAGACTCTTCCTGGCTCGCCTAGGGAAAGACTTTCACAATAGCTCCTATCTTTTCCCAAGCCCTAAAACCTACCATATGTACATACATGGAGTCTAGTCACTATTCCCAAAGGGCCGTACAATTTGTACGGTGGGAAAGTGGGCTAGCACTCCATTCTTTACAGACTGTCTGGTTCAGACCAACAACAGTATGGAAACCAAATTATATACAAACTAAGCTTAAAACTGCACAAAAGAGCTATCTAATGCTACACAAAGCTTGAAGAAACACTACTCTACATCCTACATAGATTTTAGTGCTATGATCAATCCATCAAAGCAATTCTACAATGCAAAATTCAAAAAATTCTCACAAAACACAGTTGTTTTCTTCTTGAATTCAAAACTTCAACAATTTCAAATGCTTCCAACCCTGCTCCAATGCCGAGGCCTTGCATAAATAGGGTCACCTAAATCAGTTATCACTCTCATGGGCTCTCTTGGCCACTTGTAGCTCCAACTGAGCATTATTTGCAAAAATTTAAAAACAACTCCTAAAATCTGTAAGAGACCGGATGTCTCTCAACCCAAACTGATCATGATGAATGCAAATTTTGATGAACCTTGCAAGTTCTGCCCTCAAATTGCTGAATATAGGCTTTGGTTATTTTTTCAAATACTTCACATGCAATCTTCTAACTTGCTGGTCTGACTATTTCAGTCTGATGTAAATGCTTATAATTGATGATAGATGCATAGATGATGTTTTACGAATGCCTTCCTTAATATCTAAATGAATTACTAGATGTAATGCAATCAAATTTGGTGTTTTCAAATGCATATACAGCCTGTAAGCATTATGTCAAACAATTGACATACATCCTCATACATTATTCAAATGATCACTCTAACTCCAACTGATGTTATCTTTTATTGAGATGCAAGCCTACAATAATGAGTTCAATGCAAATGCCAAGACTCTTGGCTTACATTCAAAATACAATGAGTTCCCAAATCTGATATGAAACTACTACAGTCTGACCTTCAATTTATTTCTGTATCAGCATGTTATGACAATGCAAATATCCCTTTCTACCATGGTAATAAGTTCTTACAGCTGTAGCCACTGACAATGCAAAATGCAACTCTATTTAACATGTATATTATAATGCAAATTAGCTGTTTGAAGTACCAAACTGAAAGCGATACAAGTATGATAAAACCTGGAGTTTGAAGGCTGCTTGCACATAAAAATTCGATTCTCCTTGCTGCTAATAGATTTGCCTCCCAAACCCTAGCGCCTAGGCTTTAACACCTCCAACGATGCCTTCAGATTTTATTTTGATTTTTTGTGAACTCCCTTGAAGAAATCGCCCTAGGTCTTGAGCCGCCCCTGCTGCTGGTATATCAGACCTTTGTGCTTATTGTTTTGACCACCAATCACCATCAATTCGTCCTAGACATTATCTCTTAACCTTTGAACATTGAAAGCTACAAACTCCAAAGAAAATCGATGCCTCATAAGGAAGATATGAGCCAAAATCGTGGCTCTCTCAATGCTGCTGTGTATGACTGGAAATGCTTCTCAAAACCATGTCACTGTAGCGCGGGTACTGTAGCGCGGCACTGTTCACGGGCACTGTAGCAAATCAGCACTGTAGCGGCTACTGTAGCGCGGCACTATTCACGGGTACTGTAGCAGCACATCAACACTTCAGATCTGCAATGATTAACCTTTGAAACCCTTGTTGAAATCTATTGAAACTTCACCAATTTTGCACAAGTATGACTCCTGAATGAAGCCACTCTGATAGCACTCTTCAGCTGATCTCTCACAACCTCAGATTGCTGCACATCGAAGAGTTTTCGTTCTCCAATGGCTGGTAATCTGCAGAAACCCTTGTTTCTCACAAACTCCAAAGCTTTCAATAAAAGACAAAGTTGAATAATCATATCATAATCAATTCTTTTTGCCCTTTGAAAGCTTTTATAGCCTCTTTGAGAAAATCGACCTATTTTGGCTTTTAAAAATCATTTAAATATTATAATCTTCAATTTGCATTTAATGCCCTCTCATTACCTTGGTTTATGTGCACATAATTAATTTATATCATTAAATACACTTTTAATGTGTCATTGGCCCCATTCGAAATATAAAGTTAATTTATAACTTTATATTATAATCCTTTTTAATATAAAGTCATTTTATAACTTTATATTATAAACCTTTTTAATTAAAATCATTAATGACACATTAAATATTAATATCTCCATAAATATGCATCCGTTAGCCATGCCAACTGAAACCAAGGTCAATTTTGCCAAACTCTGAGTGATCAGACGCCCTGCCAAAGATAGTAACTCCTGATAGCTGACTTACTATAAATAGTAAGTACACACCACTGAGTCTAGAAACATCTGCAAAGGTCCAATCAACGGTCGATACTGCAAATATGCTTTGTTCAGGTGCCCTGCTAATATTGGAAACCCCGACTCCCAAAATAGTAACTTACTATAAATAGTAAGTGTGCCAAACTGAGTCAAGATAACCTGTGCAAAGGCCAAAACCTAAATCCAGCTGAGGAGTAATGTCACTAATCACTGGGTGACTGCCACAGAAGACCCTCTACCCATAACTGTTAGCCTACGAGGGTCGAATGATAGGCTAATCCTTACAAACTCTGATGCTCACAAAATGGGGACATTACAAAATCCTAAAAGGTCAAAACCTAACTTGTGTAAAAGCCTTAGGCCTATCCATTGGTCAACATGACCTTCATCAGATGATCAACATCCAATCCAAAATTCCATTAAGGCTTACATCCAAATAAACTAAAATTGCTTGCTTAGTTGTCTTAGACAAGACTGTCCTAGACAGACCTTCTACACAACCTATGTTGATCTATGGGTGCTCCTGCACCATTTATCCTCTTCATTGGGTAAGTTCCCTTCAAGGATACTATAGCCTTGGGGTCTTTGACATATTCTGGGATGATCTCATTCTTCCAATCTGCGGCTATACTAGTTAGGTTGTTCAAGTAGGGTCGTCTTGATAAAGCATTTGCCACCACATTATTTGTCCCTTTCATGTACTCAATATTGAAATCGTTAGCTTGTATCTTGCTTACCCACTTCTGTTGTCTGTCATTTAGGTCCTTTTGATTCATGAAGTACCTTAGGCTGTTGTGATATGTTTTAACATTGAATTTCCCACAAACCAAATATTGACGAAACTTTGCTAAGGCGTGCATGATCACTAGCATCTCTTTATCATAAATTGATTAGTGCCTTTCAATCTTGGTGAGCTTGCGACTTTCGAATGCAATGGGGTGCTTATTTTGCATAAGGACCACTCCAATTCCTTCTCCAGATGCATCACACTGTAGTTCGAAGGGTAGTGTGAAATCAGGGATGCCTAAAACAGGGTATGAGCTCATGGCTTCTTTTAGTCTTTCGAAAGCTTGTTGAGCCATTTCACCCCATACAAAGGCTCCCTTTTTGGTCAAGTCTGTGAGTGGGGCGGTAATTTTGGAGAATCCCTTCACAAAGCGTCTATAGTAACTGCATAGTCCCACAAAGCCCCTTAGTTGTGTTAGGGTTTTGGGTTTTGGCCATTCCTTATTTGCTGTAATTTTTTCTTCGTCTACACTTACCCCTTGTGCATTGATCTTGTGACCTAGGTAAAGGATCTCTTCCAGGCCAAACTCGCATTTTGAAGCTTTAGCATATAAGGATTCTTGTTCCAAGATGTTTAGGACTTCCTCAATGTGTTTGAGATGTTCTTCCCATGTCTTGTTGTAGATAAGGATGTCATCAAAGAATATGAGTAGGAACTTTCTTAGTTGTTTCCGGAATATATAATTCACACGTGATTGAAATGCTGCTGGGGCATTTGTGAGTCCAAAGGGTAGGAATAAGAATTCAAAGTGCCCATAATGGCATCCAAAGGCAGTTTTAGGAATGTCTTCTTTCCTCATCCTTATTTGATGACACCCCGCTCGCAAATCAACTTTGGAGAAGTATTTGGCTCCATGGATTTCGTCGATTAGTTCATCAATTCTTGGTATAGGGTAGCGGTTCTTGATTGTTTTCTTGTTTAAGGCCCTATAGTCTATACACATTCTCATGGTACCATATTTTTTCTTGACTAGTACCATGGATGATGCGAACGGGCTGGAACTAGTACCAATAGAAAAAAGGACTGATTTACCTTTACCAATAGAAAAAAGGATAGAAATCAAATTCTAGCCAGGATTGATAGATTCTTAACCTCTATTTCATGGTTGGATAATACAAAGTTTTCAAGTCTGAGGTCCTGATTATGGCCAAATCTGATCATCAGCCTCTATCCTTGATCATTGACAAATTTCCCCAAAGAAGTTTTCAAATTTGGAAAGATGTCGTTGGAACATCCTGACTTTGAAAAAGTTGTTCGTAGTGTTTGGAAAGATCAGCATGCACACTTTGTTACTAAGATTTATGCCTTCACCAGTAAGCTTGGTCTTAAACTCAAACTAAAGGAATAGAATGGTCATGATTTCAAAAATTTGTTCTTAAACTCAAACTAAAGGAGTAGAATGGTCATGATTTCAAAAATTTGTTCTTGAAAAAGGCTAGTTTAGCAAACAGAATGGTTGAAATTCAAACTCTCCTCCTTGACAATACAAGTCTAGATTCTCTTATGGAAAAAGAAAAGGAGGCAGTTGCCCAACTAAATGAAAGTTATGGATGTGAGCAGATCTTTTGGAAGCAAAAACTAGGATAAAAAGGCTCAAAGAAGGAGATGGGAATAAAAGATTCTTCCAACTTTCTTGTAAAATGAGAAGGCAAAGAAATTATATCTCAATTAAAATGGTAGATGCTAATATAATTGAGGATCCTAAAATTCTCAAGGCTTCTTTGGTCTTATTCTAGGAAAACATGTTGACTAAGGAGAATGAAGAGAGGGATGAAGAACAAGATCTCCTCCTTTGATAGATACATTCCCTTGTTTGAACCACTAGCAACAAGAAACTCATGCAAGATATCTCAAGACAAATCAAGTTTGCTCTTTTTGATATGGTTGCAGATCATGCCCTGGGTCTTGATGGCTTTCCAACCCTCTTTTTCCAAAGGTTTTGGGATATCTTGGGTGATAAAATATGGGGAATCGTTCAAGAATCCAAGGATTCAAAATCAGTTTTAAAATCTCTTAATGCCACCTTTCTTATTATGTCCCAAAGAAGAAATTTTAAAGAGAGAATATTTCAGACGTATCACTTTGTGTAATAACGTACAAAGTCGTATCAAAAGTGATGCCCAACAAATTAAAAATTCTTATGTCTATGCTTACCTCAAAGGAGCGAGGGAGATTTGTGAAAAGGAAACAAATTATGAATGGAACTATTATTGTCCACCAATTGATGCATTTTTTTCATGCAAGCAAGAGAAAAGGCATGTTTATCATGTTCAACACCCAGAATAGTGAGAGGAGGGTGTGAATTAGTATTCTCTGAAACCACTTAAACATTTAAACATTCATTCTGCATATCATATTCAATTTGCAATAAGGAAAGAAACCATGAAAACAACCATCAAAGCATATAACACATGAACACCAGATTTTTACATGGAAAACCCAAAAAGGGAAAAACCATGGGTGAGGATTAGCTCACAATATATTATAACCGATTATAAGATATTGCAAAAAGGCTCACTGCCAGGTGGACTCACTGTCTAAAGAATAAGAGAAATAGAAGAGAGGGGTGGCTCATTGCCAAGATTTGAACTGCTACAAATGCATCTACAATATGCAGAAAATACAATTCCACTGAAGCTCAAAACACTAAATCAACACACTTTATTTTACTCCGCTCTACTCTGCATTTGCATCACATTTGCATGCTCTTCTTAGGAATATATTCTACAGTACCTCTCGCATCTCATATCATCACTACAACACTAAAGATGATCTTACATTTATACCCATTACATTCACAATCACCTACAACATCAATTAGGTCGGCCTAATTAGATGTACTATACATACTATGACTTGTCGGCCCAAAACATGCTTCAAGCCACAACTCAAAACTTATAATACATCGGGTTGGACCTATAATAGCTCCTACATAATTGATCAACACTTATCTAAACTCCGCATAACTCAAAACATATTAGGTTAGCACTGTTGGTGAACTAACATCAAAATTCACCAACTGATCATCCTCAAACCGACACATGGACCTCCAAACATCACACCATTTGGAACTTAGATGCAACTGACACCTGTAAACACTTTCACAAATCGGCAAGACTAGATATTCTTCCACGGTGAAGTGCAGACTTATCAAAACATACATTTTGCACTAGAAACACTATCACTGGCAGACCCAATACAATGTTACTCATAACTTTTACACCAAAGGGCAAAACAATATGAAATTTTGGATTTAGACTCCTCTGACCTCCTTAAAAATTTCCTTAGAACCGCAAAGCAAGATTCTTCAATGCACTATACACAGAAAACTATGTTCTGACACTTAGCCAATTCTATAACTCAATTGTTTGCACCTGATTAAAACTTCTTGCATCTGTGCACTGGATTATCATCCTCATGCACACTCATGTTTCATCAATCGGTCTGACATCAATCTTCATACCAAGCCACAATGTTGACATCAATGACAACAATGTATCTACATACTGTGTATCATATGCTCATGTTGCCAACAAGCATATCAAGGATAGGCTCCTTAAACTTTCAACATATCAAACTTGAAATTTCCAAAGCTTATGATAGAGTTGATTGGTGTTTTTTGGATATTTTTGGAGAAATTTATCTTTAGCTCAGATTGGAGAACTTGAATCAAAGGATTACTTGTCTATAGTTTCTTTGTGTTGGTCAATGGTTCCTCTGAAGGCTTCTTCTCCATGGCTTGTGGGGTAAGGCAAGGTGGTCTACTTTCTCCCTATCTCTCTATTCTTATGGCAAGATCTTTGGGTTGATACTTTGGTCTCCTCAAGAACAAAGGCTCCTTCAAAGGAACGAAAGCTTCCTCTATGGGTGGAGGTTTCACTCATCAACAATTCATGGATGATACTATAATCTTTGTTGCCCCTTCTATTAGAGAATGTAGCTATCAAGGACCTCTTTCAAGCTTATGAACAAGCTTCATGTCAAAAAATGAACAAAGAAAAATCAAGTCTTCTTTTTCAATATTAAAAGCAATGTTCCACAAGGACGCATCCCCCCAAAAAACCCCGCGTTTCCTAGACAGGGACATCTCGGAGACTTGGGGACTTGGGGGGGACGTCCCCCCACCATCCCACCACCAATGTCGCTGTCTCCAAGACACCACTAGGACTTCAACGATGTTGGGGTGTCCTCAAGACGTCTAGAGGACTCCTAGTTGTCTCCAAGATGTATAATTCTTATACTTATACATCTTTTTATAACTATTTTTTCAAGTACTATATGTATTTCAGCACCCTACCGCCCCCTAGCCGCCCACAAACTTAGATCTCCCGTCCTCGTGTCCTCGAAACCCCGTGGAACACTGATTAAAAGTCAAGAACAAGAATTTTGTGGAGATGGATCTCCTTAGGAAAAGGTTGTTTAACTAGCTCTTATCTTGGCTTTTCCCCTGCCGTCCCCCATCCCCGTCCCTGAAACCCCGTGGAACACTGATTAAAAGTGTAATGTCCCCATTTTTAGCACTACACTTTCAAGTGATTGATAGCCTATCCCCAGTGTGCTATAGGCTAGTCAGAGACAGAATTAGGGTTTACGGCTACTTGAAGGTTTCTTCTAAAGATTCTAGGGTTTGCATGTTGGAGTTTAGCTGTTTGGATTATGGATTCCTTCTGGGTTTTCAGAGAGCTTTGCAGTGGTATGACATGCAACTTCATCGAGCAACCTTTCTAAACTTACTATTTTTAGTAAATTATGACAGCTACATCTTGGTGTGTGGGATTTTGGATTGTGGATTCTTTCTGGGTTTTCAAAAAGCTTCGCAATAGTATCGCATGCACTTTGATCCGAGCAACTTTCTGAATTTACTATTTTTAGTAAATTCTATTTTTGGCAGCAGTTCAGTTGACATCAGTTCAGCAGGCTTTCCTCTTCAGGCCGTTCAGTTGGTATTGTTGATTCTTGGCCTTTTGATGCATTTTTTGAGAGATAAGTTATTTTAATTAAAATAATGTTATATTTTCACATTAACCCCTTGGCCTAGCAGTATGACTTTAAGTTGTTTTAAAAAGGGGGTCTTGAGGGGTGGACATCTCATCAGGAGGCTATTTTAAATATTTCTAAGGTCAAAAATAATGCTTGAGGAAGTGGACGCCTATTTGGAGGAAGAGTTTATTTTATTAAAATGAATTAATCTCCTCATGTTTGGACGCCCAAGGAAGGAGATAATTGAAGATTAAATAAAATACAAATACAAGTGGAAAAGTGGATTTGAAATTCAATTAATTTGGGCGCACTTTCTGGAGGCTTCTAGAAGTTCTTATCAAAAGCTATATAAGGAGAGATTGGGTCTTCATTTGGATCATCTTATGTCTACCTTACTGTTATGCTGCTGGAATGAATAGTGCTTCGAGAATGCATACCTCCAGCAAGGATGCTTTCGAGGAATGCATACCTCCTAGCAAGGATCAGTCTTCATGTTTGAAAGATAACATCTAGCTGATTTGTGATTGCTTCTCAATCAGAGAATGCAAATGGAGTTTACAGTTGAAGTCTATGGTGTTTTGAGCATTTTTGGAGTTGTTGATTTTAGCATGGCTGAAAGTAGTTTTAGCTTAGAAGTCTTTGTGTGATTTTTATATGGTTCTGGGTAGTTCACTAATCCCTTTCTCTGCTAGGGGCGACCCTTCTTGCAGGTTTTTAGATTTTATTTTTGAGTCTTTGAATTTATCTTGTAAAATTGCCCCTCTCTTGAGGTTGTACCTTGCTGGGCTATCTTGGGAGTTGTGCCACAAAATAATATCAGGTCCTGGTTGTTGTTTTGGGTCATGAAGTTAGGCGCCATCATCCTTAGAGTCTTCTGCATCAAGTTTGAAGTCATTTGAGTGAGTGTGGAGTGATTTATGAGAATTTTGGTGAGTTGTAGGGTTGCTGGTCTGTGCATTTTCAGTCATATTTCTGTCATATCAGATTGTAGGAGTTCATCATTTGAGTGGGGTTTGAGTCTAGGAGTTCTTGTTGAGCATTGAAGAGAGAATATACATTGTTGCAGCATTCATATACTTCTAACTTAGTGATCTTGGCAGGCATTTCTATATCATTGTAAAGCTGAACAGTAGTACTGTCAGCTATCTCATTTACTTGCTAAGCTTTTTGTAATTTCCCACTCTTAGTGGAAGAGACTGGCCACTGCCCAGTCTTCATTGTATTGCATTGGATCCTCAACACCATATGTTAGCACCTCATCCATTCCAGGTTTGAGTGCACATCCTTGGTGTTTGAGTTACTTTCAGCATTGCATCATTTACAATAGAATCTCCGCCAAATGGTAGCGCCTTACCCACCTCGGGTTTGGAGTGCACATGCTTGGTGTTGAGTTTACCTTTCAGCATTGCATCATCTCTTTCAATTCCTCCGCCATATGGTAGCTCCTTGCCCACCTTGGGTTTGTAAGCACATTCTTGGCGTTGAGTTCTTTCAGCATTGTATTACTTTCCAATACTGTTTTAGATTGAGCTCTAACGACCCTCAGCACCATGTGCGAGCCCCTCACCCACATCGGGTTTTAGGGCCCAAGTCTTGGGTTGAGTTACTTCAGCATCGTTTTGGTTTCGGGCTAACCTTAACGGGTTCTTGTTGCTAAGTTGCATCATTGAAAAATTGGAAAAAATTGGTTTGGTTCGTTACAAAAAGTCAAGAACAAGAATTTTGTGGAGATGGATCTCCTTAGGAAAAGGTTGTTTAACTAGCTCTTACCTTGGATTTTCTCTTTTCATTAGGAGAAAAAAAAATTGGCTCACTATTTGAGAAAAGTGTAGCAAAATCCTAGATGGATGGAAGGAAGGAAGGGTAGATGGCTTTCTACAACTAGTTGATTGGTGCTTCTAAATGTGGTCTTTCAAAATATCCTTATCTATTGATTCTCCCAAATTGTTGTCCCAAGGAGCATCACTTTAAAAATTACTATAGCCATGTGGAATTTTTTTATGGAGAGGTACTACTAAACATTTTAAGTACCCTCTTATCTCTTCGGATAAGATTTGTACCAATATTAGTATAGGAGATCTTGGTCTTAAGGATACTAGACTCTTCAATCAGGCCCTTGTCGCTGAAACTATTTGGAGATTTATAACTATTAATTCCGCCTCTTGGTACAACATTGTCCAATATACTATCTTCTCATAGAAAGCCCCGTATGCATTCTTTCGCATGAAGATCTCCCAAGCAGCTCAATTATCTAGGAAGAAATGGAGGTTAAACATCTAATAGCTCAATATGGTTTTTGGAATATCCAAAATGGTAGAAAGACAAAATCATGGGATGATTGTTGGCTATCTAATCAGTCCCGAAAGAAGATTTTGCGCTCAACAAATTGGCTACCCATCTCAAATACAATAGGGGTTTCAAGATTAAAGACTACTTAGAGGAAAAAGAGGAAGTGTATGGTATCTCCAAAAAAATGTAAATTTCCCTCAAAGCTCCCCAAAGTTACTTCCAAAGCTTGCTCTTGAATCACATCTCTTCTCCAAAATTTTAGACCAATTTACAGCCAAAAATATGGCACCTTTGGTTGGCTCTAGAATTAACTGAAACTTAATATGTTAGTGAAGGATACAATAAGTTGCTAACTCAAAGAAATAATCCCCCTACTCCATTTTCCTAGGGGAAGATTTGGACCTCCAAGGCCAAGGCCAAGGCTAAGTTCTTTGGCTTGTATGTCATTCTAATATTTTCACATGGAGACAACTTTAGAAGCAAAGTTTCTAGAGACCTAGTTGGTGTCCTTTGCATCATATTCAAGAAGAGAATTGTAATTATTTAATCCTCCCAAAGGTTAATGGGATCAGCATTTTGATAGTCTTAAGTTCTTAACCTCAAATGGGTGATCAAAAGGTCTTTCAAAGATTTCTTTGACTCTTGGTCATACCCCATTAATTTCAATACTCTCCATGAATCATGGGACTTGGCCCCAAGTCTCATAGTCCAAAAGTTATGGCTTCAAAGGAATAGAAGATTTATTCAATGGAAAAGAAAATAGCTAGGGCCAACTGTGGAAAGAAATTTCCATGCCTAGTTCTTGCAACATTTCTATCCTAAAAATGGCTAAATTCAAGGAAGCAAATCCAAGTGTCATTATTTAGAGGAATTAGTTGGAAGTTAGGAAATATTATGATAATATTTTTCCTAAAATTTCGGTCAGCAAGGATTCTAGAAAATTATCTACCTCTCTAGTTGAATGGATTAAACTGAATTTTTGATGGAGCTTCCAAAAAGAATCCTTGATCCTTAGTCGTAGGAGCTCTTCTCAAGTATCACAAAGGAGATGTCCTTGCTCCTTTCTTTTGGGACTTATTTATAGGAATGTATTCTAACAACATTATAAAGGTTGAAGGTTTAATCTTAGGTCTCAAACTAGGAGTCCAAATAGGGGCTCGTAATCTGATTATTGAGAGTGACTCGAATCATTATCAATGAAATGCAAAATAGAGATATCTATGATTAGCGTATCAATGGAATTCTTGAGGAAGCTAAGAGCTTATTAATAAAGTTTAGAAACCTTCATTTTTAGCATGCTCTTCAAGAACATAATAAAGCAACCAATTTAGTTGGTAAATCTAAGCTTGCAAGAAAACTTCTACTTCTCTCAAGTTGGCATCCACTTAGGAAAAGATGACTTTCCACGCTTCTACTTGCCTTGTTAATGAAGATAAAATATCCACTCAGTCTTCTTCAATCAACTTTCCATTTGAGGGCCTGCCCAATTTCTGGTTGTTAGAATGCCATTTTGGAAAGATCTCATTTTTTGCCTTGTACTCACCCATGTTTTTTGGGCTCCTTCCTTTTTTGTCTGTGCTCATCTTGCAGCCTTACTAATTTGAGTTTAGTTCCTTACTTTCCCACCCACGCTTTTTGGATTTTTCCTTCTTTTTGTTTGCTTGATCCCTTTATCTCTTTTCTCACGCTTTTCTCTACTCTTTCCTTCCTTAAAAGTTAAAACTGTCTTTTTTGGCAGTTCTATCTACTTTTCTGTCTGATCAGGCTTACCATCCTTTTTCTGTCAAAATGATATTCTTATTAATGATGTCTAGATGTTGTCTTTTGCTATGTTCCTTATTTCTTTTTTTCCTGCCATGTCCTTTACCATCCCCATCATGTTGCCTTTCCTCTGGTTCATTATTTTATGCTTCTCAGTCTTGCGAGCAATGATCTCAAATGCATCTAGTTCCAAATGACATTGTTTTCTACATGCCTCTCACACACAGCTTCATGAAGTTGTTAAGAGCATCCTCTATTGCTCTTTTATCTGCTTCAGATAACATACAGAAAAGCACCACCTCTCTTGCATTGGCAGCCACCTATTAAGGCTCCTTTTTCTGCTATTGATGGGCTTGCCACTAGCACCAGATAAATGATGAAACACACGCTTATACTGAGAGGGGAGGGCGAATCAATATAATCCAATCTTTTACTTTTCAATTAACAAAAACAATAATATCAATTGCACCACATCAACAATAAATAACACAAGATTTATGTGGAAACCCTTTCAAGAGAAAACCACGGAAAAATATTGCTTATATAAAATTCTTCTTACAAATTTTGTAGGCACTAACCTACTAGAGACACCAATTCCCACTTTATCTTTGTAGGCACCAACTCACTGGAGACACCAATCCCCACAACTGACCACCAACCTAGCAAGAGACACCAATCTCTTCAATAGAGAGGCACCAACCTCTAACAACAAAGTCTTAGATTTCTTGAATTAGATCTCCTTCAAAATCTGCCTTATAGCTGATCTCAAATCTGCCTTATATCTGCTTCAGAATCTCAAAAGGTCTGCTACAGATCTGCAATAGATATGCTCATAAACCTCCTTAAACACTTCACTAAATCTGCAACAAAATTTCCTTAGGATCTGCCTTAAATCTGCAACAAAATCTCCTTTTAGATCTGCTATTAAGATCTGATTTTAATTGCTTCTTATCTGCTCATGTATGAAAGGATAATTGTGAATTGCTTGCCTTCAAACACTCTCCACAAACACTTCTTATAGCTTCTCCAAAGGGGGCAACTGATTGGAAAGATATGTCACTTCACAAAGGTGGCAACTTTTCATTTTATATGCAACTCTTAACCTCAGCACTTGGGCGCTAGACATGGGTCGTCCCATGCAGAAAATAATATTATTTATTTTGAATATTAAATCCCCAAAGTGGGGTGCCTCTATGAAGGGGGTCAGCCTCATCCAAAAATAAATTAATTGCAATTTTTAAAACATTAAATGGGGGCACCAAAAGCCAAGGGTCGGTCAGCATTATGAACCATGGGTTAGCCCTAAATAGATATAAATTTATTTATTTAAACGCAAATCAAACTCTTAATTTGAGTGCCAGTTAATTCCTTCCTTTTTGTTGATGATCTGCCAATGTAGTCGGCCATAATTTGCCTCAGCACTTCATCTCCTTGGATCTGTGCTTTGACATCAATGACAATAATTCTAACAATAAATGCAAGGAAGAGGCATTGATATTCCCCCTTTGTCTCTGCAGATTGCTCCTGATATGAGTTCTCCCTCGCAGTCTTCATCCAAAGGCGAATGTAAAGTGTCTTTTCATGTTCCATCACCTTGTGAGAAACATCATGGCATGCATGTTGTAAAGACCCTTACTGATTTGCACGATATTTTTTGTTTGTTTTCAGTTTGACAGATGTTCCATTTTGTCAAACTTGTTTCATTCCATTGCATGTATACGAACAGTGATTCAAGAAAAAGCATAAACAAGTTCAATGTTCACATAACACAACTCATTCCATTATACTTGACTGTCATTCAATGAAATATATGATGAAATGGAGCATACAGTCCTTTGTAACTCAAATAGATCAATAGTAAGGAGCAGATATACATAAGCTTGACACCCAGTCTGCTACAGCACTAAGTGCTTTCACCTTTTTACAATCTGAAACTTATCCACTATATTTTCTGAGCATACTACAGATTGAACACACTAACAACATTATACAAATAATCCTTCACCATATAGGCGACTGCACTAATTCAGAATAAGACATTTTCTGATGATGCAAGAATAAACTCAGACCTGAATAATGCGTCACATTCCAACTGCAGTTGAGGTCGAGCTGAAAGATATGAGACTCAGAAATTGGCTGCAACTACAGAAAACATCCCACACTTGATAGTAGAGGTCGCGCCATGCCCTTGGAAGCTCAAATGACTCTCATAAAGGTTGTATCCTTGCTCCAGGAAGCCACACACAGATTCAGATAACCAGGGCATCTATCTTAAACACACAGCAACAGACATTATAGTCACACCTCTACACATTTGAAAATATATTTATAATACCACGACTTAGCTGCTAGGGCTTTGCACGACTCAAGAACAACACTCCTTGTCGCTGGGACAAGATATAGAAATTCTCAAACTGAAAATATTAGCTCCAGGTGAAAATCACGACCTTGACTGAAGAACTCAATCTGATTTCAAGACTCTCACCACACTCCAAACTTGCTCACCAACAAATCGATCTTGTACCACTGAGTGTATTGAAATGATTCATAAACTCCATTAAGCACCCATAGAAAGCCTACATGACTTTCTCCAAGATTTTCAGCTAGGGTTGATGGTTTCCATTTCACAACCGAAACTGAAACAGTAGGGTTTCTAAAACCCTCAACACAAAAACCTCCAAAGGCTCTCCAAAGTTCATGTGAGAAAATAAAATCCAGAATGTGAGAAATGACCCTTTTTCCACTTTTTATAATTCCCACTTAATTTCCCGCTCACAAATAAAAGTGACTTTATAAAGTCCATTTAAAATATTTCACTTAAGTCACTTTTAAAAAATTACTTTATTAATTACTTAATATCACCTTATAAAATTAACTTGACGCTAGGCAATATTAAATAATTAAGTAAAGGATTCCTTTAATTTTACTTTTAGCCTTCGGGAATTAAAAAGGCTAAGTGATCACTCTAAGTGGCTACTGAGAAGGGGACATTACACGTGTCTTCTCCTTTCCATGTGGCAGCCAATTCCAGTATGTTGCAACCTATTTCTACAGGCAAACAACATATGGGGACTTTTCCAAATTTAGTTCATCTTCTTCAAGAGATAAACTCCTTACGGTTATTAAACTTGTTGTGAGAGTTGAGAAACAATCAACTGAACCACAAGTTGCACACATTGTTTCAAGAACTCATTGACAATAATAACAATCAACTGACCCAGTGTAATGTCCCCTTCCATGGAGTAGCCAAAAATGACTCATTTAGCCTATTTAATTCCCGTAGGCTAATTTCGGGCTATATCAAGGAATAAATGAATTATTTAAATAAAGTTGTCCAATTAAATAATTTTCGGATGACTTTATTTTCATTAATTCAATAAAGTGACCTAAATATTTTAAAAGAGAAATATTATAAAGTCACTTTATAAAAATGCATTAAATGATATATTTTGAGTGGGAAATTAGAAAAGTAACTTTGGGGAAGTTCTATGGGAAATTATAAAAGGAGATTTGAAAGCTCATTTGCATATGCTTGTTTATTTTCTCTATTATGGAATTTGAGCTTCTAGCTTGAGAAAACCCTAGGACAAAAACCATAAGGGAATTGGTTTCAATGGTGAGATATCTAATGAGCACAAGCTTATACTAAGAAGGGGGGTGAATCAATACAAGACTATCTTTTACCCTTTTTAAAATTAACAACCACAATAACTTCAAATACACAATATCAACAAATAATAACACAAGAGGAACACATGATTTACGTGGAAACCCTTTCAGCAGAAAACCATGGCAAAATATTGCTTATATAAAAATATCTTACAAATTTTGTAGGCACCAACCTACTAGAGACACCAATCCCCAATACTTGAGCACCAACTCAATATGAGACACCAATCTCCTTCAATAAGAGGCACCAACCTCTCCAATATGAGGCACCAACCTTTTGATAGATGAAGTATTTGTTCTCCTTAATAATCCTCCATCCAAAATCTGCCTTTGAATGATCTTCAATTAATTTCTCTTCTCAAATCTGCTGGTGTATAAATGATTTATCAACTTATTCTCCAAACACACTTCTCCATTTCCACAATTCTTTCTCTTTTTATATCTTCACATTTAATTTTTAAATGAAAAGATGTATCTCTTTGAAAAGAGATATTCATTAGAAAAGACATCACCTTTATTAACAAGACCTTTATACTTTTATTTATTTTCAAAATTCACCTCAAAGATAAGCTTTGCATTTTGAGTAATATGTAATTGTTGCTTTCATATATAATAATCGCTGTTGTATAAATGCTGCTCTCTTCCTTAATTAAATTCGCTGCTATCTCACAAATGCATCACTGCCTTTTCATATTAATTACTCCTCTAAAAATATTATCAATAACTTGGGTGAATTAAAATATATTTATATGTATATGTGTGTTTCTTCTTTTTCTTCCATGAAGTTGGCCAGCATTTGTATTTTAAATTTATAACTCCAAAATGCTAAGAGAGCAAGAGAGCACCCAAGTACGTAAGAGTCGGACAGCCTTATGAAAGTCCATTTGAATCTGTCTTGCCAATAAGAAATGGGATCTGCTTGCATTCATAAACTTGTCTTTGATTACCTTGAAATAATACAATCTGCCCTTCAAACAATTAAGTGGCCTTTGGCCTTCATCGATGTTCTCCATTCAATGTCCTTTAACCATTGATATCACTTTTGACATCAATGACAATATTTCTAACATTATCCACCCTAGCCAATTTGTAGGTGGAATCATATAGGTTTCACATGTGTTGAACGATTGAAGATTTAAATAATTTGAGAAGTCTTGCAGGCAAGTCAAATTATCATAAATATTTACAATTCTCCAAAGATATTAAACATGGATGCCATAATGGGAGAAATTGTCAGTGTTTTGAAGTATTGCTGGGCATGATAGATATTATTCCAGAAGTGGGACGTGGGCTATCTTCTTGTTGGGAAATCACACTCAAGTCCTTGGCATTGCATTTGGTAATGGTTTTGTGACATATTTGAGAGCTTATAATCTGGTCGTTATCATTCCTAAAGGTGGCGTGAAGTCTGCAGAAGAATATCAGCAGCTAGAGAGGTCGTGGGAGGTCCTATGAGTGGCTCCTATAGCTGGCGCAAACACTTGGAAGGTTCCAAGCGAGTTGGTGAGTATAGTGCTGAGTTTGGAGGCTCTACACATTGTATGCTTGGACGGCTAGGTAGCAGCAGTTCAAAGACATGGAAATCTGCATTTTTGTGAGAGGTTAGAAAGCATAAATGAGTTTATTTCTGTCATTTGAACAGCCAATAATAATATACATATATCCCTTTTTTCCAAGCACATTGAATGTATGGCAACCATTTGATGTAATGTTCCTTTAATAAATGAATGTTGAATGAGATTGGTCGGTGAAATTATATTCCAAATCCTCCAATAAAACTATCCCAGAAATAGCAAATAAAAATATTCAGTGCATACATACTGCTTGACAAAATGCCTATCCATCAAACAATGTAAAAATTGCAAAAACTTCTGGCAGATGGTCAATGCTCCCCTTGGGATTCGTGACATGGACTAATCGCCTCTCGTGGATCCATTAACTCTGGTGGATGTATCGGGCATTAACAAGTCCACCTTTTGGTGCAACGGCAACTGTGGGGCCAACAATTGGTATCAGAGCCAAAGGTGTTGAGTTCGAATCCCCTCAGGTAACACTGAGGGGGAGATTGTTGGCAGATGGTCAGCACTCCCCTCAGGATTCGTGACATGGACTAATTGCCTCCCGTGGATCTGTGACATGGACTAATTGCCTCCCGTGGATCCATTAACTCTGGTGTTGTATCAGGCATTAACAAGTCGACCTTTTGGTGCAACGACAATTGTGGGGCCAACAAAAACTTGGTTCAAAAATTGGTCCAGCTTATTACACCCAAATCCATATAGAGGTAGATGATTGTACTCACGTTCTGAGAGATAATTCTGACACCTTGAGCACTATCAACACCAATGTAGGAGACTTTGAAGTTGTGCAGAAACTCTACATATTTTGGTTCATTAAGTGAGTGTAAAGTCCCTTGCCAAATCTGATTAGTTTTTTCCAATTATCCCATGTTTGACAGATGCAAGCATTTTGTCAAACAGTTTGCTTGCTCACAAATCTGAGTTATAAGTCGATAACTTTTAATTGTGATTAAGTTTGATCTCAATTAGCCAAGAATATGCACAAATCATTGCACGAATTATTTTACCAATTTACTATTATAGTAATCTAAACTCCAAACACCATACTTTCAATTAGAGAATAAGGTTTGCTCAGTGATATATTTCAGAGTTGTGCAATCGTCAAAGATCATTTACATGCTCCTTATACAAATAATAATAAATATTCAAATCTCGAGACATCTATCTTACTTGGTGTTGGTGTACATTTTATCATCCACCGAACACTTCAGAATAAACTGTCCAAAGACACTCTATCCTCTCTTGAACAAAGTCACCACATATGCTAAGATTGCGAGAAGATCATATGGTGACTCCAAGGTTTATGTCATCAGGTCATGACACGTGGATAAGCTCAATGAGCATTGTGATATGCTAGTAATACACAAAGGGACTTATGCTAGGCAATTTCTTACAAGTTCGGGACTTAGACGGATTTATCATTAAAGGCTTCTTCGGTTGAAACTTTCAGTTTGGATCTCAAAAATAAGTGCAAAAAGATAAGGGTTTAGAGGGTCTAATCTACGCCTAGGAATTCAAGAGACAGTAAAGATCAGGTGAAATGAGTAACCACCCTTTGTTTCACCTCCCTAGGACAACTACTCAAAGAGGGTGCAATCTTCAAAGGGTGTGATTATAATTTTCATGCCTCGAATAAGACCGAAGTTAAGCATCCACAATCACAAGCTCAGGCTAACTTTACGCATCGAATGAAAATCATCCATTCGAAGAAAGTATGAGCAATATTTCACCATTAATCTATACAATCAAATCTTGCATTCACTTAACAACATTCAAAGCAAATTCTACTTAATTGTAATCTAATTCTAATCTATGGTAGAAGTTATGCAACCTTGCTCACTACTTGACAATAAAAGTGATTCAAAGCAAATCATGCATAAGAGCTTTTATTATCAGAAATAGTCTACTGCAACAATTTCATACACTGTCTCCACACAAATGAAAGTGAGAGATCACAAGTTTATATAGAGTTTTCAGAATAAAATGAAAGGCCAAGATTAACACAACATCAACGGCCAAGATTAATACAACTCAACCCTAATTAGGGTTGCCCAAAATAACATCAGTAAACAACCAGTAAACAAGTAGTGAGGTGGCAGTTGGAGCTATCTTCAAGGAAAGGCGTCTCTATCTTCCTAGGCAGCATTGTGCTCAACGAATCTGGACATGATCATGATGACTTCATCGTGACTGGCGGCACCACGCTTATCCTGAATTCAAGCCCATCCAAATCCTCAGCACATTTGGCGAAGGTGTTCTCCCAATCCGCCTCCTGTCTCACAAAATCATCCCGGGCAGACAAGAGGTTCGCCACTTTTGTGAAATCCTGTCTCAGAATTGGTCCTGTAGTAGAGAAGAAAACTTCCTGAACCTTATGCTTCAACCTTTCTAGCTGCATGTCGTTTTCCCGGACAATCTCTCTGTCAAACACATCTGTAGCTATCATATAAATCTTCCTCTGGATTTCTTTAACTTGCTCCTCAACTCTGAGCCCATCTGCCTTTTCCTTCTCCAGAACCTCGCTCCGTATTGTCATTGCTCAAAACCAATGATGAAAATCATAAGCCGCTCCCGCAGCAATCACCTTTCCCTCGACCAATTCTTCCTTTGGAACACCCCTCAGTACTCTGAGGCATGGAATGAGCCTCTCCTGAATATCTGGGAGGTTGTCCCAAGTTTCTGCCATGTCAGCCAATCTGAAAAGGAATGAGGAAGTCTGTCCATAAGCAAGTGTCAATCTCTCCATGAACAAAGCTGCTTCAGTGGCCTTGCTTGCCATCCATTCCTGGGCCTCCTTGGCTGTGACCATCCCTTCTTCCACGTCCTTGGCCATCTCCTGTGAAGAATTGAGAAGAGGAAGAGCTACTGCATCACCCTAATTGAGTGGTTGGGTCAGATGTCGTATATATTCCTTCAGGCGTTCGACCTCCCTTTTGTAGTCTTTCTTTTTCGCCACTTTCTTTTCCAATCTTGCCTTGATAGTTGAGACGGAGTTATCCAGTTCTTCTACCTCCTGGCCTTTTATTGTTGGGCCAAGGTCTATAGTGGTTATGGCGTATTCCTGGGGAGTGATCTCATCTTGCGCTTTATCAACTGTTGGTACTGCGATCAATATGGAACAGCCGCCAACTTCGTCCCTTTGAATCGTGGAAAACTTCTTGGTAGGTTTCTTAGTAGCAACTTGTTCTAACCTCGCCAAGAAATTTGCAGTATCATTTTCTTCTTGGACCTCAATTAGTGCCTAAATTTTCATCCTCTCCTTCAGCCATTCCGGAATGGTAGGCTGCTCAATACTATCTTCCTCCTGAACATTCCATTCATTTTGAATATCCAAGACTCCTCTGAGGGCAGAAATCATTCCCTCTTCGAAATCATCATTTTGGACTTCCATTTCATCTTCCGAACCTAGTACTTCTGTGCCCGTAGGAGATAGGGGCTCATCATCGTCCAATTGGATCAGCTCATTGTTCTTCTCCTGAATGATAGAAGGTCTCATCATCTCGGCCAAGGATTCGTCTACGGTAGCTACTAGCTCGTCAATGTTTTTAGACGCCGCAGAACGAGATGGCTCCATCCTCTGTCTTTTCTGCACAGGTTCTATGCTTGCAACTACTTCTTTCCTCTTCTCGCCAATCTCAACTAAATCATTATTGTGGGATGCGCCGGCATTGGAGGAGTATGACTCTGTCTCGCTCAGTAAATCATACGTGAGCGTCACTCTTTTCTGCCTCAACTCCTGGACCTGATGGTCGACCCACCACTGAGAATACTTAATCACTGGTCTCATCAACGTAGCCAAGTCTGAATGCTCAGGCTCTGACCACTTCACAAAAGGAAGAGGCTAGCTCTCATCGAAGCTCGGCTGGACATAATTCCCGTCGTCTTGCAATTGATCAGGCACCCCGCAAAGTTTGATTGCTCTTATCAAATCCACTGGCACCCTAGACCATAACCTCTTTTTGACTTCATACTCATCAGCTGCATTTGCCCAGAAGTCCTCCAGGTCTACTCTATGTTTGTATCTTTTCCCATCCACGGTCTGAATGTGATGATGCAGGTCAAAATTGGCCCTAGACCTATAAGCTATGAATGGGTACCATTGAATTTCTAGCCTGGCGCTCTCGGTTGCTTGTGCTGACGGACAGGACTCCAACATATTCCCAATAAAGAATGGGAAAGTAATAGCCGCCTTCTTACTTGGCCTCTGGATGTTTTGATACTCTTCCAACTGTCTCAAGACTTCCAGCAAAATCATCCGATTAGTAGGATAGATAGGAAGCTTATAAGGACTTCCAGTGAATCCCTAGATCCTGACATATGTAAACTTTGGAAACTGGATAAACCAGGATCCATACCTACTGATCAAACTCTTTGCTTCGTGACTCAGCCTCTGGTGCATTCCTCCTTGAAGTATTTTTGTGATATACATAAGGCAAGCATCGTGCGCTCGCCTGAAATGAGATTTCTCCCTGAGTTGAAGTTGCGGGTAGCAGTCATAAGACTTAAGTTCATTCTCGCCATTACCAACTTTGCCCTTGCATATAATTCCTTAGTATCTGTACATTCTGGCCAACAAATAGACGACATATAAGCTCATGTGGAAAGACTTGGTCTTCTCAAGATTGACTAATTGCTCGTGGAGATTGTCACTTATGTAATGTCCCTTTCGTGCCCCGACATTTTCAAGGACGCTGGCCTTTCGGGAACCCGGAGGTTGGTCGGAAGTTAAAATTAGGGTTTCCTAATTTTGAGGAGGTCATTGCTCGGA
Source organism: Sequoia sempervirens (assembly GCA_007258455.2). NCBI lineage: Eukaryota > Viridiplantae > Streptophyta > Pinopsida > Cupressales > Cupressaceae > Sequoia > Sequoia sempervirens. The sequence goes on along the minus strand of VDFB02258027.1, from coordinate 30,685 downwards.
GATGATAGTTTTAATGGCGGATTCCTTCTGGGTTTTCAGAGGGCTTCGCAGTGGTATGTTCGTCTCAGCATTCAGAGTACTTTTGGAATTTACTATTTTTAGTAAATTCTATTTTTGGCAGCTTCCAGTTGAGCTCAGATTGGTTGACTTCCGGTTTCAGATTTGATCAGTTGACTTCATCAGTTTTGGCTTCAGGGCACTCTCGGAGAAATAAGTTAAGTCATTCAAATTAAAGTCACGTTTTAATTATTATATTTTAACGTTGACCTTGGCCTAGAGTTAATGACTTAATGTTGTGTTTAAAAAGGTGGTCATTGAGGGTGGCGCCCTCATTAAAAGAATATTATAATTAGTGCAAAGTCAAAGCAGGGTATGATGGGCGCATTTATCAAAGTTTGATGTTTTAATTAAAATATCATTTATTAAGTCTTGAAGGAGAAAGTGCGTCCAATCTTGAGGAGAATGAGTTTGACCTAAAAGCAGATTTTAGGGTTTTGCAAAGTCAATTGAAAAGTTATAAAGAGGAGTCTTGGTGCATCATTTGGATCATCTTGGAAAATACACCGTTATGCTGCCGGATTGACTCTGGATCACTTCGAGGGATGAAGACCTCCTAGCACTTGGGCATCACTTCGTGTTTGAGAAACAACATCTAGTGGTGAATTTCAGTCTATGTGTGAGTGCATCTTTAGTTCATTCATTGTATGTTCAGTTTATTGTAAACTTAGATTAGATTGGCATATTCATGTTTCAGCATCTTGCATTATTGTAGACAGCAGATTTGAAGTTTTAATCATATCTCAAAAAAGACAAAAAATATCATTCTGGGTATTGCATTATTAGATAAGTTTGTCATAGGCGCCCATATCTTCCAGATCTTAGATTTTTAGGAAGAGTATTCAATTTTTAAAGGAAGATCGATTCTTTCAGCAGGGCCGTACCATTTACTTGCATTGGAAACTGTGCATTAATTATTAGTGACATTTTGAATCTGTTTCAGAGTCTTAGTTTGGTCGCCATCATTATTAGAGCATTTTGCATTAGGTTTCGTGTTAATCGGATGATTCTTGAGCAAGTTATGAACATTACCTTGGATTTGTAAGTTGCTGGTTATTCTTGTTAAAGTACAGATCTGACAGAAACAGCATACAGAAATCTGCATTTTCTGTTTGTGATGGCCCTGTGAATTACTTAAGATTGTAGCAGATTCATTGTTGAATGTTCCATTTGATAAGCATATGATATCTTGACATTGCAGGCAGTCATAATCTTGTAAACTGGCAGTAGTACTGACCAGTGTTTTGATATTGCTTTGTCATTCTTGTAATAATCATTCCTCTTCAGTTTTAGAGTAAAATAGTGATAACTCCGCCCTATGGTCGCTACTGTCCATTCTGGATAAGCAAGCACATTCTGGGTGTCGAGAAGTTTCCTCTTCCAGCATTGTTTCTTTCAAGCATTATTTTGTATTCACTCCGTCATATGGTCGCCCCTCACTCCGCTTTGGATTGGGTAGCACATACTTGGCGTTGAGTTCCTTTTCCAGCATAAGCAATTTATTCTAGATCCTCTGACCAATGCTCACCATCATCGGTGCCATTCTGGTTAGAGTTGCTTTCTTGCACGTTTTGGTTTTCTCATCTAACCTTAACGGGTGCACTGCTTGGTAATGTTGTAATCTGCAATTTGAAAAAGAAAAAAATTTGGCTCGGAATATTTCAACTTATCATTCGGGACCAGTTGAACATCCTCGTGCCGAAAGTGATTTCATCTACAAAATAATACATCCACGCCTCAAAATATGCACCTTGTGGGTTGCCAACTATTTTGTTTAGCATCAAAATGATATCTCCATAATCCTCCTTAAAGTCTATCCGATGCAACTTCTTAGGCATCTTCTTTGTGGATGGTCTAGGCTTCTCTAGCCATGATTTATTAATATTGATGGCGCACAATTCGGACTGGCTATCGCATAATCTCTTGGCGTCCTCCTTGGTCTTATAAATGGTCTGGTGATGTGTTGGGATGCCAAGCGCCTCCTGGATTGCCACTTCGCCAAGGTGAGCTAGAATCCTTCCATCAAGTGCCACAATTTGTCTCTCCTACGCATCATAATGAATGGCGCATTCTACCATCAACTCGGCACATTCTGTTGCTGGCGGGAATCCAGCTGCTTGGAAAATTTCGTTCCTCACCATCCGTCTGCCAATCGGTGTTGGTAATCCAGCATGTCCATATACTCTCTTCTTGAACTCCACGAAGTCTACATGTCCAAGATCAATGTCTGCAATATTTTTCCATTTTGAATTGATCTTCGACTCTCGCTGTACCCCTTTACTGGCGAACTTCATTGGCACCTTCTTTGATAGTTCTCCTATCGTGGTCATCAACCTGCAGTAAAAACACTAACATTAATACGGAGACTTCAAAATATAATTTATTCTCGTGCCTTGTATTCGAATATTTTACTTTCAGCTTATTAAAATATTAAATTTCTGCGAAAAAGCAAGCTGAAAGTAAACGAATTTGATCGAAATTTAGCCAGAATGAAAAAGACAGAAGGAGAATTGATGAATTTAGCCGACTAAACTTCAAACCTCAGGAAAAATCTTCTGGCTGCAAATAAAATTCAGACTTTTGAGAATTCAATCAAAAATCAAATGGCAAAGTGCGCCAACTTTGCTAAGAAGTTCGACTTTCAGCCAAAAAATTCTTTTACTTCTCCAAAAATACTTCCTCAGCATAAAAATTTCTCCTTTCTCTGAGAAAATCGACTTTGCTTGCAGAAGAATTGACCTTGTCTCAAATTTCGAGAGATTAACTTCTCTTCAGCTGAGTTTGTGAAAAATGGGTTGCTGAAACTCATTATAATGCTGAAGAATTCGATTTGTTTTAGCAACTGCATCTTTTTCCCTCGATTTCGATTTGTTTTCTCCTCTTCAATCAAGCAAGTTTCCATTCTTTTTCGAAAAAAACTCCATGGCGAGCTTATCCAAGCAAATCCCTTTGATTTTCCAAAATTTGATTTTTGCTAGACGTTTATCTTTTATTTTCAAAATTTTGGAAGAAATATTAAATGTCCAATTAAATTAAATTCGAATTTTTTTTTAAGGCTAATTTATTTTGCTCATGAATTTTCTCTTTTTCCGGCGTAATTTATTTTCATCCATAAATTTTACTTCCAAAACATCTCTAGCGAATTTTACTTTTGTCCGAGGCATTTTATATTTCTAAGCGTCGGAAATAAATTATCCAAAGTATTAAAATGTTTAATTTATTTCCAACCCGTTCATTTTTGACCCATGGCTATTTTAATTTTTTCTTGGCTAAATATTTATTTTCCAAGTTATTTCACTTTTCGTCTAGCCAAGTTGGAAATTTTTTTTTAGCCATCTTGCCAACAAATATTACGCCAGATCTTCATTTTCTTTTGCCATGGCGAACTTTGAATTGTGTCGCATATTTTCCGTAATGAACGGACCAATTTTTCAAACTTTGAGATGATCACAACATCACCAAAGTACCGTTAGGGTTAGCTCAAATCATAACCAGCAATTAAAGGAAAAGACTCAACACCACGGATGTGCTTTCCGACCCAAGTAGGGCAAGTAGCGACCATCTGGCGGAGTAACAAAAGTAAATACAATGCTGAAAGACTCAACACCACGGATGTGCTTTCCGACCCAAGTAGGGCAAGTAGCGACCATCTGGCGGAGTAACAAAAAGTAAATACAATGCTGAAAGAAAGCTCTACCACTTATTCAGCGGGAGCGAATACAATGTAAGAAGTGCAAAGCTTTAATTCCCTTCTTGGCGGAATACCATCCAAGAACTTTAAGTGTGTAGTTCATTCACCCATCTCTGGCGGTAAACCGTCCAAAGATTATTAGGTTTGCTGCTGCTAAAACTAAGTAATTGCAGAATATAAAAATGACTGAAATAGTACTACTATTAACAGCCTTACAATGCACAATCTGCAGATTACAAAGTGTTACAAACTGTTAAACCAAAGCAACAACTGATAGAATGTTGTTCCGACTTATTTGACTTCACAATATTGAGAAAACAACACATGAACCGAACTTCTGGAAGTCTGATATAAAATCAGCAAATCTGGAAACATCAACCAGCAACACAGTAATCCACTAAAAAGCTCATAACTCACTCAAAACCCAACCAAATCACTTGAAACTAGATGCAAACGAGAGCTAGAATGCTGACAATGAAAACCTGACTGAGAAACTACTGACAAACTGTGATATTATTTTTTGGCACACTTCCCAAGACAGCCCAGAATGGTACGGCCAAGGAGAAGGGCGATTTTGAGAAGATAAAATCATACACTCAATAATAAAATCTGGAACTCACCAAAGAGGGGTGCCCTAGGATGAGGAAGCCATATGTAAAGTACCCAGAACCAACAAAAATTCATGCAAAGACTTATGAGCAGATTTCTACTTCAGCCAAACCCTAACCAGCAAATGCAAAACTGACAAAATCTTTGAAATCTTCAACCTTGATGCTCTGTCTGCTTGTCTGGATGAGAAGCAGTCTCTGAAGCCTTAGCTAGGTGCTATCTTTCAAGCACGAAACCAAGAGAAATGGCTAGGAGGTATGCATCCCTCGAAGTAACTCTGAAAGTATTTCAGCAGCATAACAGTATGATAGAAAAATAAGATGATAAATGAAGTCCCAAGGCTCCCTTTTATAACTTTGAGAAGGCCCTCCAGAAGCTTCTAGAAAACAAACCCTAATTTCAAATTTGAATTGACTCCTTTTCCCTCCAGTTTGGGCGCCCCCTTTCATAATGTTCAATCTTGACTTTATTAAAAATCCCCTCTTCATAAAATGGCGTCCCTTTCTCCAAGAAGTATTTTTGACTTTAGAAATATCAAAATAATTCCCCATGAGATGACCACCCTCAAAGTCCCCCTTTTTAAAACAACTTAAAGTCATATTACTAGGACAAGGGGTTATTTTATAAAATAAAACATTATTAACTTTAAATGACTTATTTCTCCAAAATGAACCCCTTAAGCCAAAAATCAGAATTACCCAATGAACTGCCAGAAAAGGAAAGCTTGCTGAGCTGATGCTGACTTGACCACTGCTAAAAATAGAATTTACTAAAAATAGTAAATTCGGAAAGTTGCTCGGATCAAAGTGCATGCGACACCATTGCGAAGCTTTCTGAAAACCCAGAAAGAATCCGCAATCAAAATCCCCGACTCCAAGTCAGAGCCGTCATAACTTACTAAAAATAGTAAGTCCCAAAAGTTGCCCGAATGAAGTTGCAAGTCATACCGCTAAGCTCTCAAAACCCAGAGGAATCCATAATCCAAAAACAACCAAACTCCAACAAGCAAAACCCTGAATCTTCAAGAGAACCCATCAAACAGAAACCCTAATTCTGCCACTGACCAGCCGACAGCACACTGGGAATAGGCTACCATCACTGAAAAGTTAAGTGCTAAAACGGGACATTACATTTTCTCACTAAAATCAAATTTTCCTCTTGCTCAAATGATTTTCTCTAGGCAAAGTCGGACTTTACCATGTGTTTGGACGTCTTTCCTAGGCAAAATTCCATAATAGTTAGACAAATTTTCAACCTTTTGGCCTAGGGCGGACTTTCTAACTTCTCTGCCATATGCATTTTCCTCTGTGCACTTAGCCAACTTCATAAATTTTCCCTAGGCATCCATACTTAGGCAAAATTTCAATTTCTTCTCCCTTCCTTATGCTAGGCGGACTTCATCAAATTCTTTCCATGGTGGGGCGGACTTCCTAAACTTATTTCCATTCCTCTCTCAAGGCATGGCAGACTTTGGAGGTGTCTTGACATTTCCCCTTTCTATCCAAGGGCGGACTTGGCTTACACTTGGACGTCCCTCATTTTTCTCCTCTTGATGGCGAACTTTTCTTTCTCACCTTACCTTCTTTCTAGGGCGGACTTCACAAATGTCTTGCCATTTCCTTTGCAATGCTGGGGCGGACTTGGAGGATGTCATGCCAATTCTTGGCCAAGGCTTGGGCGGATTTGCCAACCCTCTTGCCATTCCATGGCGGACTTGCCAACTTTCTCGCCATCCTTTATCTTCATAGCAAGGGCGGACTTGCCAAGGTGTTTGCCATTCTTCTTTTCCTCCATGATGGACTTTGAAAACTTCTTGCCATTTGTCCATGGCGAATTTCTCAGACTTAGGTGAATTTTCCATGAATTTCATGCCCTTGAGTTGTTTTTTGGGTGATTTTCTCATGATTTTCAACTAATTTTTCTAGATTTTTTTTTTGCTTTTCCATGCTTTCTCGCTTGATTTTTCGATTTTTACTTTGATTTTTCAGTGACTTTTTTTTTTTGGTTGATTTTTGGTTCTAAAGATGGAAACGTTGACCCATTGACCAGGGTTGACTTTCTAAAAATAGAAAAAACAAAATCCCTAAAAATAAGGGAACCCTGTTTGGTCCAAAAATGCCAAAAATGAAAAAGCGAAAAAAAGCAAAAAAGCAAATTCCCTAAAAAGTAGGAAGTGTCAGAATTGGCTCAAAGCACAGGCGATCCTCGTCTCTCGGACCTTCTGACCCTTGCGTGACGTTTACGCACTGATTCAAGCATGGATTCTCAACTTGGCTCGGATGACTCTCAAAAGAAAAACTCTCAAAGTAGTGACCTCAAGAAACCGTTGAGCAAAGCAAAACCCTAAAAACTAGCAAACTATTGGGGGTCCCCATTTGCAATGGGGTGATGTGTGAAAAGGTCACAACACTTGGTAATTAGATGTCATGCAAATAACAGTAGCGATGCCTTTCTCTTTATAGCCACGGCTTCTCAGAAATAAAGGTGGTGGCAATTCTTTTAAAACCCGAGAGTATTAAGATATCTTGTTCCCGCAACTGAAGACCAATGGTGACTCCAGACCCACTCTACGTCAAATATTCAAAAACAATTGGTGCCAGATATGCTGCCAATAGCATGCATATATATGGTGGATGCGAAAGAGATAAGCCCTGATGACTTTCACAAGCTACGGCAGATTGAATATTCCATTCGACACACTGAATATTGTAGGGTACCTTGTCAGCTTTGACAGTTCTATCTTCATGCAATATACCAATCACTCGTGACCCCCTTCAATGATCGCGATTCTCATGAATGGCGTTTGCACTTGGTAAGAGGCAGTAATAATCTACAAGGTGGCGGCTCCAGTTGATCACGACTCCCAAGAATATAAGCTCCTACCTGTCGAGTTATCCTTAGCGTCACCTTTTGTGTGGGGAAACACGTTAATTTCCTTAAATCGATGGCTCCTTATATCTCACAACATATGCCTAATATTGGCATAGGCACAAAATTGACCGACATCTATTTCTTAGACTAGTGTCTACCTTCAACCCATGTCACCCTGTTATTGTGTGAAGATTTAAGACTTCGACTTGCTGTATAGTCAATGGCTCCTTATAATATATTTGATGACCTTTCGACTCCTACGACACCCTCAACATTGTCGCTCCATTATTATATTTGTGAATTTCCTTAGCAAATAACATCAACTGCCTCAAAGATGTTCGACAGCTTATGCAATGTCATTGGAGTGGGACGCATATGAGAAATGGTCTCAACTCAGAAATATTGTCCCTTAGAAAGCATCAATCCAAGCAAGCACACAACCAGGTCAATGATATTTTAATAATTATTTATACCCTCTGAAATCTTCAGCTGATAATAAACCATACGAGAGACAATGATCTGAATAAATGCAGATATCAAATAAATAGCACCTGATGCTCCTCTTGTCAAAAAACTCCAAATATTATAACCCTTGAAATCAACCCCTCAGAAGCCAATAGTGGCATGGTATGATGGTTAAGTTGTTGCGGTGTTGTTCTTGCCATCAAGGTTCAAACCCCAACAGGGTGTAATTGTTGAATGTTTAAATTGGGGATGAGGTCCCCCATTTGTGACCTCACCGGTTCATAGCTCTGGGTCAAAAGCGTTTACCCTTTAAAAAAAAAATCAACCCCTTGAAGAAGACGCACAAAATTCCTTCAATCGATTGTTGACATTCAAGCGCAAATCTTGATGTGAATCCACCTACAAAAGAGATTGGGTTTCCATCCAATCCTTCGAATCTAAAACTCGAGGGTTTTTGTCCTCCAGTCACCTAAAGCTGAGCTCTCAAAATTCCAATTAAAAATTAATAATCTTCGCATCTTAAGCAAATGAGCTCTCAAATCCCTTTTATAATTCATTTTAGGGTTTTCCCGACAAAACCCAATAGCACAACATTATAAAGTGACTTTTATTATTTTTTATTTTTTATTGGTGTCACTTTAATATGAATGTTCCAAGTATCAATTTAGGACATAAATAATATTTAATTAACTAAATTAATTGAATATTATTTGGCTGGTAATTGGGGACATTATAGTGAGGTATAGCCTGTGATATTCATTACTTGCTTGACCAAACCAATGTTTCTACTAAAAATAATGAACATCTCTCTAAACAAGGGATGGTGATGAGAAAAAAAATTAGTTGATACACAGTCCTCTTTGTTTCATGCTTTCTTGATTTCTGCTCATTTGTAATGCTGACCTTCAGCCATTATTTTGATGAAATCAAGTTTTCAAATTTATTTAAAAAACCATAATTGCAATGTGATTGTTTCAGAGACTAATATCTTAGCTCCAATTTGTTTAGCAGATTACTATTGTGAACATAGATTCAAACTTAACTAAGGTATACCATGAAAGAATGCCTACAACGAGATATAACAGAAGCTTAGAAGAATCATGAACATGGTATACACATAAACATAAACATCCAAAGCATATATATATGCAATATCCTCTGACTCTCAACAAACATATTCAAAGCATATTACCTTTCTGGAGCTGTTGAGAAAAGATCTTCAAGCTCTGAGGACCGCAAAGCTCCATCCTAAAAAGACATTAAGATATATCAAGCCATATCATTATTGTTAACAACCTTATTAAGGATTTCAACTCTCTTATGGTATAATCATCTGTGATATGAAGCCCTGACCACAGCCTATAGAGAAGGTAAATTGAACAAAAGGTGCTCTAAGAATTGTTTTGAATTAATGAGGAATGAAGGGTTATCAAGGAACAGAAAAGGAAGTTGCTGAAATTTTAATTAAAAATGTGAAACTGCAAAAACAATATTACAGCAAAATAAGTAAGCTCCTGAAAAAGCCAAACATTTAATTGTATAGGAAAAGAGAAGATTTGAAATGCATACACCATCGATGTCGAACAGCAAAAATACTCCCTTCAAGAATTCAATGGCTTCATGAGTTAGCTCTACACTCTGCAAACACAGGTGGAAACACAAATGGAAAACTTTGTCAAACAAAGTTGAAGATGCAAACTATGTATTCAAAAAATATTCGTTCATTAAGTCACCCCTCTTGGTTAAGACCATGCTTAACAAGTAACTTCTATTTCCAACAAACATGGAACAAATGTAAAGACTTATTTTTGGATTTCATAGCTGTAACTTAGCACACGCTTGTACCTTAAACAGGCAATAAGATACTTTTGAATAATGACAGCTAAATATGTTTCCTTAACTTTCCTAATATCCTTCCAAAATATTGGTATGCAAAATATCGGCTGATGCCAATAATTCCTCAATTGTCAATCCTAATTTGGCTTCCATCAGTGGAAAAAGTATAATTCTTTTCTTGATATTTTGCTTTCAATGTTTTATTTTTTTAAGCAAAGACATTGCTATCTCAATGTTGCATATGTTCCTACTATTTTACAGTTAATATAAATTGATTAGTTTGTTGATTACAGTGTATTAATATTTATGATACATAAATAAATGCTCCATCTCACCAATTATTGAATTGTTCCTTTGTTTCAAATATACATTCAAGTAACATGATTAGAAATTGATCAACAAAGATGACCGGTTTCATACATAATCATTTGAGTCCAGTACATCATTCCACTCAGGTTTGAGCGAGGGATGGAAAGAACTGGCTGGTTAGTTACTGTTCATCGATGGTTCTACATACAAGGGAGGTTTTGTTTCCATGAAATCTGATACACAGAAGATAGACATGTTATAGAAACATTCTAAAGTTCCAGAAAGATACAAGATGACTTGGATATTGACAACGAATGACACCAGTCTTTACCTAATAATGAGACTGTCTCAGCATACAAGCTATAACTCCCCCATATGATATTAGATTGGTTTAAAATTTGATGTTAACTTTCCTAAAACTGTTACCAGCCAAGAAACAAAAATTATGTCAAAAATAATACATTAGACCCCCTTATGTGGCAAAGAGAGTTTGCTGCAATAAAGGCTAAATATTGGAATATGGAATGTTGGGAATCACAAATCAGCTCAGGTAATTGATGGAACAGTCAAACTATGACTTATGGATAGAGATGAGGAGATTTCAGCACTTTCTGCAGTTAAGAGGAGTTTTAGATAGCTTCAATGCTCCAAGAGAGCTTATTCTCTATATTTCTACTCATTAATGAAGTATAGATTTTTGTTAAGAATTTTTCCCGTATTGCATTTCTCTAGGATAAATCTTCTATGTTTTCTCATGCAAATAACTCCATTGCATTCCTTTATAATTTTCATTGTTGTATATTAATGTACGAGTGATTGAGCATTGTAATGTTGCTGGAGGATGAGTAATAATTGAATATGGTGCTGTACGATATTGTTTTAGCATACCTAAATGTATCTCATTCCTGTATATAATTGATTTCACCTATGATTGCATGTATTTTTTATATGGGAGAATATCCAACAAAATAAGAATGCATAGACACTTCATATTCAGTAGAGTGCGCATGTATTTGTGCCACTGCCACCATTGTGTCAAAAGCAGCAATAGGAATATAGATGGCAACTTATCATCTCATAGTTGGGCATCTACTGCTCGTTGTGGTGAGGACCCTTGGCCTCTTTGCAGTTGGTATCCCCTGGTTAATTGAGATGATCTTCTAATCCCTTTCTCATGAGTATTCTTGATTGATCATTAGTCTAGCAACTATTGATAATTTTGGAGCATTTATGTATTAGCTTTCTTTTCAGAGAGATGGAGCAAAATCGCCGAAACCCCTGGTTTGAATCAGTGAAAGGAGGAAGGTCTCGAAATTACTAGCTAAGAACAGAGAGAAGAGTAAAAGGGAGAGAAGGGCGACAATGGGTGCAAGAGCAAAACAGAGAGAGAGATTGGCAATATACCTCCTCTAGAAATCTTTGGGGATGGAAGGATTACCGGAAAGTCGTGGTCAGACAAAACCCGAGGCTGTTTTGGAACAAAGGGCGCGGAGATCAGAAGGTTCGGCACTCAAACATTCACAATGGGAGTCGGCCCAACCCACAAAAAATGGGAGTGGATGGAGGCAAATGCATGTGCAAGAGGGCAAGGAATCCCTCCCTGCAATAGGTGTGAACGTGATCCCTTGTAATCCTCGACTAGGGAAGCGCTGCTATGTAATTTCTTTAGATGGAGATGAAAAAGCTAGGAAGGTCGAGGATTTAGGGGAGAGAGCTTTCTTTATGAAATGGTCCGGGGAGTGGCCTGCACTAATTAGGGTTAGGAAATGGTGCGATAAGTATTGGGGCCAGGGCATCTTATAAAAACCATGCCTAATGGCTTTTACCTTGTTAAATGTACTTCCGATGGGAGAAAAAGGCAGGTTTTGAATCAAGGTCCATACATGATGGGACAACAGGGTTTGTATCTCAAGGACTGTGAAAACAATTTCAACCCTTTAGAAGGAGGACATATCGTATATCCCAGTGTGGTTAAGGCTCTACAATTTACCCTCAGAGTACTAGTCGGAAGTCGGAAGTCGGAAGTTGGAAGAAACCTTGAGGGAGATAGGTAACAATTTGGGGACTTGTCATGTTTTCAATTTTGGGTTCCCTTCTATTTTCTCCACGGAAGTCTTAAGTTCAAGAATCTTTGACTTCATTTGTTCATTTGTCAATCTGCTCATAAAGATTGGAATGATTGCACAATATGCATAAAATGGAAAATGTATGGAAAATGTGGTAGCATAGACAAGGCAATGAGTTGTTTGAAAAAATGTCTCAAAGAAATGTGGTCTCATGGTGATGGACATCACCATGAGACCACATTTCTTTGAGGAACTTTTTCAAACAGCTCAATACCTTGTCTTTGTTTTTGCTTACTATTATGTTTTGATAGATTTTTTCCATGCATCCATAGTTTGGTCGAAAGCACATGTTTTAGGCTTTTAGCCATAGCAGCAAGGGGACCTTGGAATGGGGTATGAAATCTATCAAAACATAAAAGGGGGGATTTTCATGTGTTATGGTTGCAATTGTTTTAGTAGACACATGTGAAATGTGGATGCATAGACAAGGCACATGAACTATTTGACAAAATGTCTCAATGAGATATGTCCTCGTGGTCAATGTGGATGCATCGACAAGGTAGTGAGCATTGTAAGAAAAATGTGTCAAAGAAATGGGGTCTCATGGTGATACATCACCATAAGACACCATTTTTTTTGTATCACCATGAGACCCCATTTCTTTGAGGCATTTTTTCTTACAATGCTCACTACCTTATCAATGCTACCACATTGACAAGGTAGTGAGTTGTTTGAAAAAATGCCTTGGAAATGGGGTGTCATGGTGATATACATCACCATGACACCCCATTCCTTCGAGGCATTGTTTGATATCACCATGACACCCCATTCCTTTGAGGCATTTTTTCAAACATCTCACTACCTTATCAATGCTACCTTGTAGGAAAATAATAAAAGGACAATATGAGAACAATATAGTCAAAGTTAGAGTTTAGATTTATAATGTAAAACAATGCATTTACACATTACTAAATTTAGGACATTAATTAAAATGGTATCAAATATAAGATGAAAGGGTACAAACATACATTTTTAAGAGATCAATCAAACTGATTTTTAAAGGATGTATTGCTAGTGGTTAATCATTGAGTAAAAATATTCATTCTCATGCCAAAATCAATAGGATGAATGATAGAATGAGGTGATGAATAAAAAATCAATTATTGAAAATTGACTACTTAATCAAGTGGAGCAACTTCTATTGAGTCAAATAATGAACTCACAACCAATGAATTAATAGCAAAGTTGTCTATCTATAAGTGGGGTTAGAAGGAATATTGTTTGAAATATTGAATAGAAGGTAGTGAGTTGTTTGAAAAAATGCCTCTAAGAAATACATCACCATGAGACCCCATTTCTTTGAGCATTTTTTCTTACAATGCTCACTACCTTATCATTGCTACCGCATTGACAAGGTCATTACATTGTCAATGCGGTAGCATCTAGACAAGGTAGTAAACTGTTTGAAAAAATGCCTCAAAGAAATGGGGTCTCCTGGTGTACATCACCAGGAGACCCTATTTCTTTGAGGGATCTTTTCAAACAACTCACTAACTTGTCTATGCTATCGCGTTGATAGTTAGTCACCAGGAGACCCCATTTCTTTGAGGCATCTTTTCAAACAACTCACTACCTTGTTTATGCTACCACATTGTCACTTGTCTATGCTACCACATTGACAATTGTAGTGAGTTGTTTGAAAAGATGCCTCAAAGAAATGGGGTCTCTTGGTGATAGGTAGTGATCTCACTACATTGTCAATGCAGTAGCATAGACAAGGTAGTGAGTTGTTCGAAAAAATGCCTTAAAGAAATGGGGTCTCTTGGTGATACCTCATTTCTTTGAGGCATTTTTTCGAACAACTCACTACCTTGTTACAAGAGACCCCATTTCTATTGACAATGCATGACCTTTTCAATTCGATAGCAATTACAAGGTAGTGAGTTGTTCGAAAAAATGCCTTAAGAAATGGGGTATCACCAGGAGACCCCATTTCTTTGAGGCATTTTTTCAAACAGCTCACTACCTTGTTTATGCTACCGCATTGACAATATAGTGACCTTGTCAATGTGGTAGCATAGACAAGGTAGTGAGTTGTTTGAAAAAATGCCCCAAAGACACCATTTCTTTGAGGCATTTTTTTCGAATAGCTCACTACCTTGTCTATGCTATGACATTGACAATGTGGTGACCTTCTCAATGCGGTAGCAATTACAAGGTAGTGAGTTGTTCAAAAAAATGCCTCAAAGAAATGGGGCATCACCAGGAGACCCCATCTCTTTGAGGCGGTGATACCCCATTTCTTTGAGGCATTTTTTCGAACAGCTCACTACCTTGTCATTACTACCGCATTGACAAGGTAGTGACCTTGTCAATGCAGTAGTAATGACAAGGTAGTGAGTTGTTCAAAAAAATGCCTCAAAAGAAATGGATTCTCCTGGTGATGTATTTCATTGAGGCATTACATCACCAGGAGACCCCCTTTTTTTGAGGCATTTTTTTGAACAACTCACTACCTTGTCATTGCTACCACATTGACAAGGTAGTGAGCTCACTAGAGATGAGAATTATGTTGTTTTCAGGGGAACAATGTGACTCATTTTAATTGTAGAATGAATGCAAGGAAACCTCATACAAGATGAGCATGGGGAATAGAATAAGGAACAATGAGAGTGGAATTTTGTAGTAAATAATACTAATGAATTATTTATATCTACTCATCCATATTTGATAAAAATAGATTGAGATGAGGAAATTTATGGGTAATCAATTTAGATTAGTCTTCATTGTTGCAAGAGTTATGAAAAGGGGGTAGAGATATTCCATGAATATCTTAAACAAAGATAAAGTTTTGTAATACAAAATAAAGAATGCAATGAAGTCATTTCATATTTTTTTATTTTTTCTATTATTTTGTTTTTTTATATAAATAAAGTATTTCAATGTACGAATGTAATGAGGATTTCTACAAGAAAACATAGTAAAGAAGTATTTCTAGCAGTTTATTAATGTGGTGGAATATTGTCATGTCAAGGTTGTCTACCACAAGGGTACAGTTTGGATTTTTTTACATACGGTTTTTGAAAAAAATGTTTAATGATAAGTAGGAAAAGTGGTATTTCAACTATAAAATGTGTTGCTAGATACCAATAGAAATGTATGAATTTATTCTTTTGGGTCAAAGCATTACTGGTGTAGTTTAGGGTATGTCTATAACAAAAAAATAATATAAATTTGTGTCTAGCTATATTATAATGTACATTTGATGTTATTCTATTGTAAATATTTATAAGTAGATGGTCTACTACATACAACTTGTCAATGCCCTAAACTGCAAAGCCCTAAAGGTAAAGCATTACATGTTTAATAATATATTTTATCAAATGTAGCATGTCAAAAAAGTTAAACTAATTCTTTTGAGATTTCAACATATTAACATTTCAAATCATATGCCTAGGGCATTTTTTCAAACATCTCACTACCTTGGCATTGCTACCACATTGACAAGCTAGTGAGCTCACTAGCTTGTCAATGTGGCAGCAATGACAAGGTAGTGAGATGTTTGAAAAAATTCCTTGAAAAAATGGGGTCTTCTGGTGATTACTGCATTGAAAAGCTAGTGAGTTGTTTGAAAAAATGCCTCAAAGAAATGGGGTCTCTTAGTGATTGTACTACCTTGTCATTGATACTGCATTGACAAGCTAGTGATCTTGTCAATCCTCACTACCTTGTCTATGCTACCGCATTGAACCAAAAACATATAATCTACCCAATATTCATATGTAAACTTGGAACCAAAACATATGTAAACTTGAAATATAGAAACGAAAGGTTTAACTATCAACTAATCTTGATGTGCATACTTAGAAATTCTAATACAAATTAATGTGCATACTTACAAATTAATAAGAACCAATGTGCATACTTACAAATTAATCCAGTGAACCATACATGTCTAATATACTCCTTATTGTGTCAAGTATTGCCTCATGGTTAGACTCACACACCTTCCACAAGGTCTTGTTCAAAGGTCTACCCCCATATTTGATCAAATGAACATTGGATTCCACGACAAGGTTCAAGTAATGAAGAATCTTCTGATGCGTATCAAAGTTTTGAAATAGCCAAACATTAACACTCTTATGTAGGTACCTTCTAAGCCATGTTTTAGTAACAACCACCAAGTTTGTAGGGTATTTGATGTTTTCTCCATTTGTAACTAGGGCCTTCAATTTCTTTTTGGCCTCAACACAATGACACAAGTAATAATTTGTTCCCTCCTTATTGTCTTCATCTGCAATAACTGCATAAACATGCCCTACATTGATATGTGCAAAAAATTAGATGAAATTAGTCAACATTACAAAAACACTACAAAGTAAGATAACAATAGGGATTTTTTTTTTTTAGACTGCAGGAATCGGGTAGCACGACCCCCTATAAACTGCAGTGCGCCTGGTAAACTTTTTAACGTGACCGGCGGTGCTGGCGTGACACGCCCTCCGGTACCACGGGACGGGGGAGACTAGAACTCGTGACCAGCAGAGCCGCAACGGAATTACTTAGCCAACCGAGCTAGGGCCCCCGCCCAAGATAACAATAGGGATTTCAAAAACTATGTAAATAGATATATTACTTGGTTGAATTAGATCTGATATGTGGTCAAAGTTAACCGATGATTCCATTTGTGTCAGTTCCAATGTCGTCAGGGGCCGATACGTGTGAAGTGGGCTAAGATAACTTAACCACCATTCGTCAACCCACTCCTTTGAATCACACTCATTCCAGGCTTGAATTGTATATGAAGAACAAAAACGTTCCATCTTTTGTGTATGGATACTCTATGAACCTGCATTTGAGCTAAGGAAAGAGTGTAGGTCACTTGATCCTTCCAGTGTAAAACAATTCTTATATGGTGCAATTTTAGTATCATCTATCAACTAAAAAAATCTACGAACTGAAGACTTACCTTCATTACTTGGATCCATTGAAGCATTACACCACTCAACAATTGATTTTGCATATGTCAACTTTGCATTGTCTTTATATTTTAACTCTTCTCATGCTAATGCTCTTTTGATACATGATCCTACACCATCATGCTACCCCTTTCCATGCTCGGCCTCACAAAAGTTCCACATATGTTGAACACCTATAATAACATGCATCCTAATCAACCAATAGAACATCCATGAATTCTTGAATTGTGATGCACAGTTATTCGACTATATTATATGTTGAGTATATGTTATACCCCTCCTAGCCAAATCATTGTAGAACAACTGAAAGCAACCTTACACGAATTCTATAGAATGTGTGCGATCATCACTAATGTAAAAGTGGTACTCCCTCAACACCTTCCTATTATCCTCTGTACTATCATCTACATGAATGAATGTTATGTGCACAAGTATATAAACTTGAGTGGAGTTGTAATATTGTGATTGCACCTCATGTTGTAGTTGTAGAGGGTAGTTCTCTACAAAGTTGATGACTAAAACAATGCTACCAAGTGGAAAGGTTTCCTTGCATAACTTGAATTGCAAGTCCAACCATCAGGATCTATGGGTATGTCTTGCATACTCATACACTATAATGTCGCAAAATGTAGACATAAATTGATACACTAGAATCTTTTGAATAACCAAATCACACATTTTTGCTTCTTTACCATCTTTTGTATTGTAGGCCATTGTTTTATACATGCTAAACTCTACTAGTTCCTTTCCAACCACTTGTGTGATTTCCATATGTTCACATATTGGCATATATTGTAAGCCACCACAATGCTAACATATGCCATACAAGCATAATTTTCTATAGAATATTTGAGCATCCTCTCTTTTACATATAATTGTTGATATGAAGTCTCTTGAAGATGTTGGTGGGGCACGTATGCCACAATCCTGCAAAACATTATTAGTATGCAAATATAAACATATAGAACGATAAACATCAAAATGGATAGAAAATTCAATATGTAATCTACAACAACAAGTAGTGCATGTGTGATTTATCTTGAGATAAAAAGGTTTTAGCATTTCAAAATATATTTGACAAATTTTTATTTGGGGATACTTCTCTAGAAATTTATGAATTTTTTTTTGTTTGAGTTGTATCCAAAAACTATTTTGAATGTGGCTCACAGTTTTGACTACTAATTCTCCTTCTTACCACATCCCTTTGATTTGGAGATACCCTTGTGTTATTCTTCCAAAATATTCAATTAGTGATCTTAGTGCTTCAACAATTGGTTTATCTTTTTCGTGGTAGTCTCCTCGAGATTTCCCATAATTCAGTGGGATCGATGTCCTCAATTCTTTGGTACCTTTGAATGGCCCTTGATGAAAAAATTCTATTAATTCTCAATTCTTGACTCGTCTTTCTAATGAGACAATATTTCCTCATTTGATTACTTACTATTGTCGATGTAATGAAATATTGTGTGACATTACTATCTTTTGAGTGTGAGGTCTTACCCACACTCTCATATGCACTCATTAAATTCTTCACAATAGTTTTTTCACTTGAAGCATATGATGTTCTCAACCCAAGAATCTTCATGATGGACCTATACTTTATACTTCACATCATTTCAACAAATAGTTGACATCTTGCGGTCTTATTTAACTTTTCATAGAACACTCTCCAAATCCTATGAGCATATCTTTTACAAGTGCGTTTTGGAATCTTACCTTCCATTGGCTGCAAAATATTCTCATCAATATTAATCAAAAACTTTGGCTTTCTATGCAAAATTCTAGGTGGTGTTCTCAAAGGTAAATTCATCTCAACATTAGGAATTTCATCAATATTTAAATGAGATGGGCTAGATGGCATACCTTCGATCGAGGATGTAATAGATGATGTACCTTGAGGTTGAGATGGGAATGATGGTGTACCTCCTTCCTCACATATGAGTGATGATGTACTCTCAACTTGAGATATGGCAGATGGTGTCCCTCCATCTTCACTTGCAGTAGAGGGTGTGCCTCCAACTATGATATTCAAATTTCTCATAGCACAAAGGTTCCACATTCATTCCCTTTGTGCCACCAATTCCATATCTCTTGTTGATGGTTGAGGTTCCTCTTCAATTGGCATGGCTTTAACAGTTGTTTCCAATTTCTTCTTCTCACGATGTACCCTCACATATGATGCTTTCTTTACATTCTTAGCTTCTATCTCTTCTTGTGTTGGTTTAATCCTTGAACGTTTCCTCGGCATGACAGATAATTTTATCTGTGGCATGATAAATAGACAAATATTAGTTCCAAAAAAATGAATCCATACAAATAAATGAAATATATGTCATTCAACCCTTTATACAAAATACTTACAATCATCATGTAGAAGAGTAAATGTCACTCAACCATGATGGATAAACAAGTGCAATAAGAACACAAGGAAAATGGAAAGCTAATTTTTTTTAAGTATTTCTACCTTGCAAAATGTGGTCTCATGGAATGCCCTGATTGCAAGATAGGCACAAAAAGGATTTTTTAAAAGACATTATGTTGGTTCCCAAAATTGTAGATTACAAACCCTAAGAGGATGCCAAGCTCTATGGTTAGGTTTGCAATGTTTTGGCCAACGAATAGAGTTAACTAATATGGTTTAGAACTCCCTGCACTTTAGGTTCTGCTAGACCTAGGTGGGTATACCTTTGACAATAAAGTAGATTATGAATTTCAAGGTTGTGTGTATTCCTTAACTTTGATTGTCTATCCCACAATGGCATACAAATATGAAATAGATGAAAAACTAACAACTGTTCCTACTCCTAATGTTTGAAATTTGAATATGTGAATAAATTTTTATGAAGTATTATTTTCTAATGATTAGTTCCTATTCCTATTGGGTAAATGGAGTCAAGATATGTATGATATGTGGATCCTCTTTCTTGGCTTAACTCTAACTGCTTGGAACTTTTGGATGTCTATACTTTTTATAATTGTGCAAGTTTGTTAGTTATCAAGCTCTTCTTACAAATCCCACTGATATCTTCCCAAGTTATTGTGATGTTTGAAAGAATTTTCAATTCTTGTTTGAAGGAAACTAGATAAGATTAATTTAAAAGGATTTTAATTCTAGGAAGAAACCAATTAAAAGGAATTTTAATTCTCTTCTTGCAGAAACCAATCAAAGAATCACAAAGAGGCAACAAATGTGTCTTGAAAAATTAGGAGTATCCTTGATACATTAATTTGAATAACAAAGGAAAACCACTTTGGAGACAACAGGATAACATATACGAATTAATATCAACATAATAGTTGAACACCAGAAATTGGGCCACCAAATTAAATTTTCTTCTCCATTAGATTGCTTCAAAAATTATTACAATTCATATCAGAAGTCTTTGTTTGCTTACTATTCTATGAATATGGCTAGATGCTAATGATTATGATGATCCTTCAAAACTTGGCCTTGGTTTTCCCTATATACGAGAAGCAACAAGCTTTAGGCCATTACATCTAAAGTGGTGAATTTTCATTTACATTTCATTGAACATAACTAAAACTTTAACACCTATAATTAACAAAGACAACAATGAAGTCGACAACAATTGAGATACTGCAATTCGTGAATCTTTGTAAGGTACCTGTGATCACCTAAGATCTGTTCAAGGTCCTTTCTCCATGATAGTGTATCTGACGCTGAGTGAATTCGATGAAACTCCCAATCTTTATGTTGCTCGAGCAATGAACATGTTGATTTTGGAAAGATGCTCAATGTAGTTTGTGTTGGCATATGTATCAGCATTGTTGATTATGTCTTTCATAAAAAACTCTAGAGTAAAGATTTTTTCCAATTGTGAATGTGTTTTTTCCAACACCATTTATTCATCATTTACTTTGTTGAGAGCCACTGGTAATAGCTGAGCCAATTCATCCATCTATATTCTTTGTTCTTTTATTTCTCCTTCATTATCAAAGAAGTTAGGCAAAGCCATATCTAGTGGTTGGTAAAAATCTCCAAGTTCTTGTGTCAACATAGTACAAAATTTCTCATGCATGTCAATTAATTCATCATAAACGTTGAACACCTGCTTATCAACATTTCCCTTGGCTATTAGCTCTTCCTTCTTTTCCATCATTCTAAGATGTAGCCTTTTGTGCTCTTGGTAAGCAACATGTGTTTTACTGTGAATTTCCCATACTTTTTCAGTATTCTCGAGCATCTTTTGGAATCTTTTCTTTATCATTTTTTAGGCCATTTTAAACTTGATGGACTTTATTTCCACTTCTAATTTAAGACTCATTTTCTGGGACCTCTCAACTTTGTGCTTCCAGTAGGTAGTTTCATCCATGGCTTCTAATACCCTATTGTCAATGTCCAACCATGGGGAGTAGGCACTTGAAAAAGATGGAAACTTATCTTTATAACTAACAATCTCTTGCCTCAGTTTCTTATTCTTAGTCATATATATCTTATTGTTTTTCACCAGCCTTTCAATTTGGGGTTTAGTGAATCTAGCAACATTAACATTCAAGTTTGCAATCTCCAAAGGATTGGTATCTTCAACTCGTTGTACGAGATGGCCAAATGCCTTATCTGGATCAACAATGACTATAGGTTTCTTGTTTGGTGGGTATAAGGCCCACATCAACAAGGTTGCATCATCTGGATTGAAACCTAATCCTATATATACCTTATCTACTCCTTATGTGCTCAACTGTAAAGATTTATTTTGATGTCTTCGAAAGTTGTCAAACACAATAGTTGAGCTCATGTCTGAGAGATATTTTTCTATTTCATGAATGTTGAAGTGTAATTACTTTGTGATTCATGCCAAAGTGATACAAATTAAAATAGTATACTCCTTAGTAGTTAATGTATTAGGTTATCGAAGACACCCAAAACATTACCCTTCGGTGCACCTAGGTTTCTTCGATAAGGTTTCAATTGGATTGTCGAAGGGACACAAAAATAAGTTTCCTCAACATGGTATACTCTCTTTAAAAATGTTCATATTGTTTTGCTCCATCGATTCTTCGAAGGGACCCTAAAATGAGTCTCGCTGATATGATGTAGTCTCGGTGACATGTATTATGGGTAGGATGATAGATGTGTATCTATTAAGATGATGTCAATAGGGCGGATGAATGGAAGGTTTTGAGTGATAAAGTTTTAAATGACATTTTAGGTGATAGGATTTTTGGCAAAGAAATGGATTTTTGAGGGAGAATTGAGGCTAATGTTTTAGTCCTAACAGTGGATTTGGTTGGGAATGAATGACTGTGAGGTCATTGCAAGAATCTAGAAGTATTCTTTGGGATGTAGACTAAGGGTGGGGGTGGTAAAATAAAAAATAAAAAAATCCTAATCTATTATGCATGGTAACAATTTCAAGAAAATAAGTGCTTCAGGAATTGTCCATGTACTGGCAACTCCTGCTCTTCACCGATCATGTTTTGCAAGTAGTATGAGTCTTCACCACATTTACCAGTAATGATAAATGGGCCCCACCATAGTGCTTTGGATTTCCCATGCTTCCATTTATCTTGGCTTCTAGCATTCCACATAAGGACCATGTCATCCACCTTAAATTTTCTATCTTTTTCCCTTTTGTCAAATAGGTATTTTGTCTGTAATTGAATCTTCATATTTTATTCTTGTGCTTGAGCTTTGACCTCATCCAACTCAGCCAATTGTTCTATCCTTTCTTCCATAGGCTTAGGGATGCATATATCTTCTTACAGGATGAACCTGTAGATTAGTAAGAGGTTATGTATTGGGAGCCTAACTTGAGCTCCATACACCAATTCAAATAGATATTTTTCAGTGGTCCTCTTCACAGTAATCCTTTCTACCCATAGAGCCAATCTTAGTTTGGAATCCCATGCTTTCTTGTTGTTATCCAACATCCTCTTGATTATTTTTATAATACTTTTGTTACTCGATTCTACCTGCCCATTTTCTTGAGGATGGTATGGTGAAGCATATGAAATTATTATGCCATAGGAGTCATATAATGTCTTGAATTCATTTGATCTAAAGCACATGACATTATCTATGATGAGTCTTACATGAACCCCAAATCTAGTGATGATATTCTCTAATAGGAAGTTAATCACAACCTTGCTAGTGGCTTGCTTCATTGGTATTGCTTCTATCCATTTTGTAAAATAATCCATGGCCACTAAGATCCATCTATGTCCACCACTAGACTTGTCTATAATCTCTCCTATAAAGTCAATTTCCCACTGATGAAAAGGGGCCTTGATCTACATAGTTCTTAATGGTAGGCTCCTTGATAATTCAATTTGCCAGAAAAATTCTGACATGCCTCACACTTTCTTATGCATCTGTGGGAATCGTTGAAGAATTTAGGCCAATAGTAGCCCACTCTCAATATCTTATGGGTAGTGGTTTTTTCCGAGAAGTTCCCTCTGCACACACCTTTATGCATTTCTTACAAAATTCCCTATACTTGTGTTTCATCTAGGCAAAATAGTAAGATACCATCCTTATTCTTCCAATATAGGTCACCATTTGCAAAAACATATTTTAACGCCTGGAGTTTTAAGGTCCTTTTTTGGTTGTCATTTAGGCCTTCAAGACACTTCATATGTTTAAGATGGTACACTATATACGTGTACCAGGGTGTATGCTCAATACTTGGCACCCATTTTTCTTCTTCCCCCACATTGTGAACCTATACTGCTTATAAATTGGATTTGACCATCAATCTTGCTAATCCTTGTCCCATCACCAGTTTGGTAATTTGAATACTAATATTAAACTCCTGAATTCGATTTATCCATCTGCATCTCCTCCCAGTGACTTCTTTTTTCCAGAAAACATCCTTTACTGCAACATTTGGTACATACACAATTACTTCTGCCCCTACCAATTAAGGCTTGAATGCCTTGTCTGCTTTTACTAGGGCATAGGCTTACTTCTTAGTGATGTCATATTTCAATTCTGCCCCTTGAAGTTATTTACTAAAAAATGAGATAGGTTTCTCATATCCTTCTTTATTCTTTTGTAACATCACAACTGCCACTGTATGAAATGATGCAAAGGAGAAGATTTGAAATGGTTTATCAAACTCTAGTGATTTTAGTACAAGGGCCTCCTTAATTGCTCTCTTAATTGGCACAAATGCATTAATAGATTCTTCTGTCCAGTCAACCTTTGAACCTTTCTTCAACATCTTTGAGATTGGCTTTACAATCTCTGCAAAATTTGAAATAAATCTCCTAACAAAATTAATTTGTCCAAAGAAATACTGGATGGATTTTATAGTCTTTGGAATGGGGATCTTATCAATAGCTTCCGCTCGTTCGACATCAATACTTACTCCATCCTTTGAGACTATATGTCCTAACAATTTACCTTTTGTGATAGAAAAATGACATTTGTTTGGGTTCAGAGATGTGCCATATTCTAATGCTTTGATGAAAATCTTTTCTAAATGTGCATAGTGGTCTTTAGCCCTTTTGGAATACATTGTCAGATCATCTTGATAGACCACCATTATAGCATTGATCAAATTAACAAAGGCTACATCCATAGCCCTTTGAAATGTTGCTCCAACATTAGTGAGGCCAAAAGGCATTCTCACGTAAACATATGTACCCCAAGGTGTGGTGAAAGAAAATTTGTATTGTTTTGATTCCTTGACCTTCAATTGGTTATACCCTAAAAATCCATCCATCATAGACAACAATTCACACCCTGTCACTCTTTGTAGCATTGCCTCCATGTTAGGAAGTGGATAATTATCTTTGAGTGATGAGATATTCAAGTTTTTGAAATCCACACATAGTCTTATGTCCTCATTTTTCTTTCTTACAAGCACCAAGTTTGAGACCCAAGAAGAATGTCTGATTGGTTTGATAATACCTCCGTCTCTAAGTTTCATGAGATCTCCCTACATTTTTGGTGCTAATGTGGGGTTTATGGGCCTTTGTTTCTACCTAAATGGTTTAGCATGAAGCTTTAATATAATTTCATGTTGGAAGAGGTCTTCTCTATATACTTTGAGATCGTCATACATCCAAGCAAATACATGCTTATATTTTTCAGAGCAGGGATATAAGCATCTCTTTGACTTTAGGGTTGATCTTTTTTCCAATTTACACCCTTTTAGGAGCCATTTATGTCCCAAGATTGATTTCTTCAATATCTTCATGTTTAACAAGTGTGGATTTCAAATTAACTCTGTCATGTCCATCAAATACTCTCTCGAGGGCTACAAGGCCTTTCAGTATTTTGTTTGTCTTGAGTTGCACCACCTCTTGCTTGAAGACAATTTCTTTACCATCTACTCCCTCCACAAGCATCAAAGTCTATTTCTTGAGATTCATATTGGTCTATACAATGCAGGAACTTAATCAAGTCCTCATCATCATTGAGCACTTTCCAATTATAGATGTTATCATGGATTGCAAGCCTAGTCTTGAATTCTACCTCTGTTATCCCTGCCAATGTAATATCATCTCTCTTCAGAGCTACACTTGCCAAGAAATCTGCCATTATGTTTTTAGATCTTTCTATCCAATCTATTGAGAATGCATCAAAGAGTTCAATAGTGTCCCAAACAACATTTCTGTATTGTTTTAACCTCTTGGTTTTTGATGAATAATTTGCTCTGCCTTGTGAGATAATTAGTTTGAAGTCTCCATACATTTCTAGCAACTTGATGTCATACCTTGTGGAAATATTTAAGCCTAGCATCAACACCTCGTATTTAGCTATATTGTTAGTACATTCAAATGTTAATAGAAATGAGTACTTGAATGTTTTTCCAGTTGGTGAAATAAACACTATTCCTACCCCATTTCCACCCTTGTTGTAAGCACCATCGAAATACATTTTCCATACACCATTTTCATCAAGTTGAGCTTCTCTATTTATTGGTTCTATGTTTTGCAACTCAGGTTGTGATTTTTCAATTCTGAAGCTTCCAAGATCCACATCACAAAAACAATTCATTTGGTTTGGATCAAAATGCTCTATAACATGTTCAAATCTTGGTTCTCTATACAACTTGACCTCTTTTCCATTTACTGATATTGTTGCATATGAAAAGTCTAATTGAACATTTCCCCCTACTGCAACAGTCCAATGTCTAGATAACAACATGCCATAATATGGAGGAGTGTCTACAATGGTGATATTAGTTCTGTAAGTGGCTTCAGGGTATGCAACCAACTTCAACTCTACATCCCATATAACTCCAACAACTAGGATAGATTTGTTGTCCATTGCATATCATTTTCCATATGTAGTATCCACCCATAGGCCCAACTCTTTCATAATAGCCATTGGCATGATGTTTATTGTAGCTCCTGAGTCGATCATGCAATTCTTTACCAGTTTATTATTAATCAATAGTGTAGTGTAAAATGGGTCTATCTGGGAGGGATTCTTTGTTAAAGTGTCACCAAGATAAACCTCAGGTGTCTTTGTGATCTCTTGTTCAACATTATTTACCTTACTTTCTTTGTTCTTATTCTGATTATGTTGCTTGTTGGGTATATTAGAGATCAACTTGAGGGAACTATCTCTATATCCATCCACTTTCATCATCTCTAGCAATGGCACTGACATCTTGATCTAAGATAATTCTTGTGCTATGTCGAATGAGGGGGTGGTCACTGATTGTTATGTTTTTTCTCTCTTAGTGCAGTTCTTTTCCTCAAATTGCAATTTAACATTATCCTTTATCTTACCCTGCTCAATCTTCATTGTCTCCTTTGGTACATTTTTTTGATTCTTCTCTTTTTCACCTTTCTTTTGGTTATCCAAAGCATCCTTTTTATGATTTTGATCCTTTATGAACAAGCTTCTTGGTGTCCCTTGATTTTTATTTATATTTTTGTTCCTCAAGTTGTAGTTGCTTCTAGCCTACGCCATAGGTGCTATTATAAGAGCCTTTTTCTCTTCTTTAGTTGGTTTCCTTAACTAGAACTGTGGTATTGCATTAGATGTATAGGCAATTTATTCATTGTCATCTTCCTGATTAGAAAATATCTCCTACTGACCCATGTTGACATTGTATTTCTAATTACTCACATCATATTCAAACCCATCCTCCTCAGAAGATGAGTATTCTTCATCAATTTGATGGGGTCTCATCCCTAACATGTTTATAGTATGATCATCCCTCTCTTGATCATAAGATATTTCATTTTCTTGTAGGGACTGAGCCACTATACAATATTCTGGTGAATGTGGTAAGCTGCATGCTAAACACCATGGATTATTTTCCACCATGTGTGTCCCATGTTTCTTCAAAGGGTTAGGGGTGTCCTTACTATAATTCTATTTTTGATTGTTATCCACAGGTCTCCCATCCTTCCAATTAGTGTTGTAGGGAATATCGTGTAGTCTAGGCCTTTCATTCCTATAATAGTTTGCCTTTCTGGCTTTATGGTTATTAGAATTTTGTGGGATTATGACATTATCCCTTTTGCTAATCTTCCCTGTAACTTTTCTATTATTTTCAATGTTCACAACGGGCTTCTAAACTTTTGCAAGGGTGGTGGGAGCTCTATTTATGAGTTCATACTTAGTTTTAGGATCAAAGCCTTTAGGTACAAGGCCAAGGCCATGCCATCAAGAGGCTTCAATCCTGATGAGATTTTATGGTATAATTTTGAGAATCTCTAGTTGAAATTGACTATTGATTCATTGTGGTGCTTTTGGATGGTTGTTAGTTTTTGCACAACAAAGTTTGGGTCATAATGACTTCCATACTGTTCCTTAAATTGATCCTTGAAATCTACCAAAGAACTAATTGAAGCATCGAGAAAGTTCTTATACCAGTCCCCGACATCTTCAATTAGGGATAACATAAATAACTTCATGAGGACATCTTCATATTGCACATCAAAACCATCCATGACTATGTCAAAACTTCTTATATGGTCTTTTCCCGAAATGGCATGATTCCCATAAAATTTTGGGATTGTGTTTCTCAAATCATTATTAATTGGATTTGAACAAACTTGATATCTAGATAAATCTAGTTGCATTTATCTATTTATATTTAGGGGCCCTTGCAAGCAGGGGTTTTTGTTAGGTTGGTATTGGTGGTATTGTTGGTATTGTGGGCCTTGATGGTACTGATGCTAAGACACATTCTGTTGTATATTTTGATGAGGATGTATGTTACCTTGCGTGTTCTACTGAGGTATGTAATGTTGCTTAGGTATGACATATTTTTGACCAGGTGGTGGGTAAGCATTAGACTGGGGAACTTTAGGAACATTTTGAGGTTTTGAGTTTTTTGGTGGGATATTTTGTTGTACATGATTAGCCCTGCTTGGATTCCCTACTGCATTGTGAGATGCCTTTGATTTAGGACCACTTATGTTCTAGTGTGACCCTTGTGAATTAGTTGTGTTTACATACCCACTTTTCTTATGGGGAGGCACATACTTTGGGCTACTAGTTGTAAGTTCAATATCAACCTAGAGTAATTGTTGAGTTAATTGCTCATTACATTTTAATAACTACTCCCTCCTAAGTTCCTCTGTCTCATGTTCTGACTCTTGAGTGGTTAATTTTTTTGTAGTAAAGTTATTGTAGCCTTATTTGAAACATGCCATTCGTGGTATGCCATCACCTGAATCTTCCATATATTGTTGAGCCATCCTATCTTCATAATCCCTTTTTACTTGTATGTATCTCCTTTTCTATTCAAGTTGTGCCTCAAATTCACTTATCTTTTGAGGGTTAGTTTCAAAATGGTGAACAATGTTATTTAATTTGTTTTTCTCAGGATGGGTATGGTATTCCCTTGATGGAAATCCTTCATTGGATTCTAATCCATGTAAAGGACTAAACCTGTTGTGTATTGTGAAAGGTTGTTCTGATGTGTTTTATTGATCACTATGGGTATTGTTCTGTGTAACCTCTGGTGGATTTGATGTTGTACCACCTTTATTAGCATTGGCCTTTGAAAATGGGGGGGATTATTTGTTGCTTCATTTCTTACCATCTTTATTTGGACTTCCCTTGTGTAAAGACCTTCTACCATCCATGTTATGGGAGACTGTGATACTTTAGTGTCTAGGATTCACCCTTTCCAATGTATATTTCAAACTTTCACTCATGCTAGATGATTTCAAAGATTCGGTAGAGTCGCCACTCACTTTTTCAAAAGTGAGAAAATGATAGTAATTTAGTATTGAGGTCTGAATAAGATTATTCTTGGTTTATCCCCAACGGAATCCCTTACTCAGTTATGTGAAGGTGTAATTACACAAATGTGGAATTTTATGACTCTATAATGAAACAACCTAGATTCAGAGTTGACTAGGCTACTCCCCTGTAGAGTCGCCAATCTGTTGGTTCCCAAAATTGCAGATTATAAACCCTAAGAAGATACCAAGCTCTATGGTCAAGTTTGCAATGTTTTGGCCAACGAACAAAGTTAACCAATATGGTTTAGAACTCCCTCCACTTTAGGTTTTGCTAGACCTAGGCAGGTATAACTTTGACAATAAAGCAGATTATGAATTTAAAGGTTGTGTGTATTCCTTAACTTTGATTGTATATCCCACAATGACATATAAGTATGAAATAGATGCAAAAATAACAATTGTTCCTACTCCTAATATTTGAAATTTGAATATGTGAATAAAGTTTTATGAAGTATTGTTTTGTAATCCTATTGGGTAAATGGAGTCGAGATATGTATGATATGTGGATCTTCTTTCTTGGCTTAGCTCTAACTTCCTGGAACTTTTGGATGTCTATACTTTGTATAAACGTGCAAGTTTGTTAGTTATCGAGTTCTTCTTACAAATCCTAGTGATATCTTCCCAAGTTATTGTGATGTTTGAAAGGATTTTTAATTCTTGTTTGATGGAAACCAGTTAAGATGATTAATTTAAAAAGTATTATAATTCTGGGTAGAAACTAATTAAAAGGAATCTCTTAAAAGGAATTTTAATTCTCTTCTTGTGAAAACCAATCAAAGAATCACACAGAGGTAGCAAATGTGTCTTGAAAAATTAGGAGTATCCTTGATACATTAATTTGAATAACAAAGGAAAACTACTTTGGAGACAGCAGGATAACATATACAAATTAATATCAACAGAACAATTGAACACCAGAAATTGGGCCACCAAATTAAAATTTCGTCAAATTAAAATTTCGTCTCCATTAGATTGCTTCAAAAATTATTACAATTCATATCAAAAGTCTTTGTCTGCTTACTATTCTATGAATATGGCTAGATGCTAATGATTATGATGATCCTTCAAAACTCGGCCTTGGTTTTCGTTATATACGAGAAGCAACAAGCTTCAGGCCATTACATCTAAAGTGGTGACTTTTCATTTACATTTTGTTGAACATAACTAAAACTTTAACGTCTGTAATTAACAAAGAAAACAATGAATTTGATAGCAATCGTGATACCACAATCTGTTATTCTTCGTAAGGTACCCATTATCACCTAAGATCTTTTTAAGGTCCTTTCTTCATGATAGTGTATCTGACGCTAAGTGACTTCGATGAAACTCTTGGTCTTTATGTTGCTTGAGCAATGAACATGTTGATTTTGGAAAGATGCTCGATGTAGTCTGTGTTGACATGTGTATCAACATTGTTGATTATGTCTTTCATAACAAAATCTAGAGTAAAGATTTGTTCCAATTGTGAATGTGTTTTTTCCAACACCATTGATTCATCGTTTACTTTGTTGAAAGCCACTAGTAATAGTTGAGCCAATTCATTTGTCCATATGCTTTGTTCTTTTAGTTCTCCTTCGTCATCAAAGAAGTTAGGCAAAGCCATATCTAGTGGTTGG